>JAHBCN010004408.1:0-64552 GCA_019359885.1 Listronotus oregonensis
TAAAGTGCTCATTATGTTTATTCCTAATATTGTCTTTGTATTTTATGACTGTTTTAATACCATAGTTTTTCAATTCAGCCCCCTTTTTTTTGAGTTGTTTCTACATTTGTAGATATTTTTTCCCCCCATTTGGACCATACTGAACAGTTTTTTCCCCTTTCCCTCAACAGTAAAAAAAAAGAAAAGTCGTAAAAAAGCATGAATATTTTGAGCATAACTATTGGCAGCTAAAAGATCCCCAATTTGCTGGCCTATCGTTTTTTTTTTTTTAATAAATCAATAGTTGTGTGATAGATTCCCAAGACGTCTTAAAATAGAGAGCCGATGTTTTATTCATAGGTGGTTCTATCGACCACCAAAAATCCCAGTTCATCTTTTAAAATTAGCCCCCAAAAAAGAGATAGATAAAAGCAGGGGGGGTTAACTACAACCAACAACTGGTACAGGTAATGAGGCATTTTGGCTCGGATTTTATTTTTTTCTGCATGGATTTACCTAAAATTTTCAAGAAGATGGGGAAAAAACCCAAAAGGATCAAAGTTTATATCATCCCGGGTTTTCCCCCCCCCCCATCTTGGGGGTGAAATTTTATATGACTTTTTAACTACGAAATCGATAAAAAAGAAATTTTTAAAAAAAAAAAATATATTAAACTTTTTTTTCATAAAACTAATATTTTTCGAGTTATTCGCGATTGAATATAAAAGTTTATCGACGAAAAAATCGACGTTTTTGGGGGGTTTTTCACGAAAAACCCCAAAAAAATATGCTTTTTAAAAAAAAAAACTGCAGAGAGCAAAATTATACCTTATAAAAAAACTAAAAGAATGTTATGTTATAATTTCTCTACAACCAATACGGATCGAGCTACGGCTTGTTAATGGTTTTTTTTGTTGTCAAATCCCAAATTTGAAAGATTTAAAGTCAAATAGCGGGAAAAGTTTGCAATTTTCAAGAAAATTATATGATGTCTTTTATATAGTTAGCCCCCTTTTTTTTTAAAAAAAAAAAAAATTTTTTCCTAGCATGAAAATTAAAAAAGTTATGATTAAAATAAATTAGGTCCCTATTTTTTTTTCTACAAAAAAATTTTTTTAAAGACAATCCCCTAATTCCCCTCCTAATTAAAATGGATCTCCCCCCTCTGCGTTTTTTTTATATATGTAAAAAAAACACCCCAAAAAAAATTAAACCCAAAATTTAAAAATTTTTTTAAAATTTTTGGGAAAAAATTGGGGAGCTTAAAGTGAAAAACCATTTTCCGCAATTTCGTAAAAATAGCCATTTTCTTAAAAAATAACCCCAGCAATGGGGGAGAAAAAAAAAAGGGGGGGAGACCATATATTACATAGATTTTTCTGTACAATAAATATTTGGCCAGTTTGGCCGTTTAAACCCCCTTTTTTTACGAGCGAGCCCCCCTTATTCTAGCCCTTTAAACTCCCCCCCCTTTTAAAAAATAAACAATTTAAAAGGATTTAGTTCACATAGCCGGGTTTTGCTATTGAAAAACCCCTACAAAATTATTTTTTTAAAAACTTTCTATCATTAAAAGTAAAGGAGCTATTTTTAAAAAAAACCCAAAAAATTTTTTTTTAAAAAAATTTGAATAGCCCACTTCGGAGCATAATATTTTATACAACCAGTATACTTTTTTATTTTTTCCGGTATAATTTTTGGGTTTTTTTTTTTCCCATTTATATCTATTATATTGGTTTATTAGAATTACAATGTTGTTAGGGGGGGTTTTTTAAAGTTGAAAATTTGAAAAAATTTAAAAATTTTTAATTTTTTAGGCAGTAATTTTTTTTAAAAAATAGATCTGTCAAGCTTTTAAATTTTTTTTGGGGATAAATTTTTTTTTTTTGTTAAGCTATAATAAGGGTTGATTTAAAAAGGAAAAAAAAGGGGTTTCAAAAAAAAAAATTAGTACATAAATTTTTTAAAAAAAAAGCATTCTAAAGTTAAATCACTATGAAAAATTAATCATTTTTTTTATTTTTTTTTCTTTAAGCCTTTTAAAAAAGCTTGATTTTTTAAAAGGGGTTTACATATTTGAAAAAAAAAATTTTTTTTCAAAGCATAAAACAATCATTTAACTAATCCAAACTAACTTTTACCCATCTTAAGGTTTAAAAAGTTATTTTTTAAGTTTTGAGAATTAGGGGTAGTTTTTACCATTAAAAAAAATAGCTTCATTTCCGGGATTATAATTATGTATCATCAAATCGTTTTAATTTGTCAAAAACAATTTTTTTTTAAAATTAAGAGGGGGGATTATTTAAAGGTTAAGTTATGGTAGTTAAATATTTATTATACCGTAAACCGTTAAAATATTTTTTTTTAAAAAAAGCATCATTATGATTTTAAAAAATTAAAAAAAAAATTTTTTTTTTAATTTTTTTTAAAAAGGGTAATATTTAAAGGTTGAAACGTTAAAAATGTAATGTTAGATAAAAAATCACAACATAAAAATATATTCATTCTCATATTTAGCTATGATTTTAATTTTACATAAAAAGGGGGATTTCTATGGTTTTTAATTTTTTTTATAAGGGGTGGTTTTTACCCCTGCAAATAAAAAAAAAAACCTTAAGCATATATAAACTTTGATCTAGAGGTTAAAAGCAACTTAATTCCAACTTTTCATAAAAGTGAATTAAAAATTTAAAATTAGGCGCTTCTGAACCTCTACTTTAAATTTCATTTTATGGTGATGTACGCTATTTTTTTAATGGTAAAAACTACCCCTAATTCTCAAAACTTATAAAATAACATTTTAAACCTTAAGATGGGTAAAAGTTAGTTTGGATTAGTTAATTTATGATTGTTTTATGCTTTGAAATACAATTTTTTTCAAATATGTCAACCCTTAAAAATCGATTTAATTTTAGAATGCTGTTGCTTAAAATATTATGTACTAATTTTATTTTGCAACCTTTTGACCCTTATAAATCAACCCAAATTTTAATGCCACTTGTAAAAATACAAGGTCTATGACTCTAATAAATAATTACCTTTTGCTTTAAAGCACTTTAAAGAAAAAAAATATGTTTAAGCTTGTCGCCGTTGTTATTTTTAGGAGAAAAAATGCATTTGGCAACATTGGCATTTTTGGGGACTATATCCATCACTCTATCGACGCTTTACTTTGGTCTCTTTCATGCTTGAAAACGCGAAATATTTGTGGTGTATGTACCTATTCCCTGTTCTTTATGTAATAACTAATGGACTGTGCGATTTGGTTTATATCGGGAAAAAGCAATAATACTGTTTTTTGTGTTGAAAAAAATAATAAAATTTTATTTTAAATAAAAATAACCGAAATAATTGTATCCCATATAAATTGCTGTATTAAACGATTTTAAAACGTTATATTATTTGCTAGAAAATTACTTCTCTTATGACGTGATTATTTAGAACTTTAAACAGAAATCTTAATATCACTAGTGGAAAATTTTAGTTTAAAAGTTCGGCAACACTGGTTATGTGATCATTAGGCTGTTGGCAGTGTTATGGATATACATAACGGTCAAAGAATTATACCAAAGAGTTCATATTGATGTCAAACAGTTTTAATGTAAGTAAAAGCGTCTCTATTCCTCTACGTCTTTGATTCCAATGTATTGTTCTGTTTTTCATCATCTACGGATTACCGTAAATTATATCGAATTGATCATCATTTTTCCTTTAGATCCGATGGACTAGGTGTTGTGGTGGGAGTCGCTCAGCAAAACTCAAGTAATACATTTATGATTTGGTACTAAAATAAGTCAATTAAGTCGGAAAAGCTCAAAAATATAGAAAAATATTTTAAATTTGAGCATAAAAAAACAAATATCAAAAAATGTCCCCTTTTTCTTACATTTACTTTTAAATAAAACAAACCTGTTGGCCACCACTCATTCGCCCGTACGGTCCATATTGCCCAGATTGACTATTTGGTAAACTATATTGCATACCATATTGTCCATTAACACCAAAGTTTATCTGAAAAAGTAGTTGCCTATTAAACAAATAATGATCTTTAAATTAAATTATTGTTTGAATTATAATTCGAGTATTATAAATAATTATTTATAACACACAAAACGACGAAGTACTTTTATTTTGACAAAATCCTGACGAAAGCACCACATTTCCTTAAAGTAGAAATACTGTTTTGTTTTTTAGAAAACTAAAAATAAAATTTTTCTTTTGTATTTGTTTTAAGTTCGTAACATTATTTTTTTACTATATTGCCAAGTAACAACTATACCAAAAAAAATATCACATCGGCAACACAGTTACCTGCAAACTTTCATAAGTTAATCTTAGCTTTTATCGGGTACCCCTTTACGAACGATTCTTGAACTATCCGAGACTGACCCAAATCTGTATGCGCGGTAGCTCAATATATGAAATCGTTTTCTGAAAGTTCCAGGATTATCGAACATTTAAAAATCTCCAACTCATTTTAAAGAATGCAATATTTAAAATTAAGTTGCGCGCCATAATCATAAACCACAACATAACCACATAATAAGGATTTTTTATAATTGACTATATAATTATTATTAAAAAATTCTTGTATATTTTTTTGTTTCGCTATAAAAAAATGGTCGTAGAAAAAGTATAATGAGCAACATATAAGAAAAGCACATTGCCCACTCGTGGGTAATATTAAAATTTTCTCACTTGTTGCACAATATACTATTCTCTATGATTTAAATTAAATCGAAAAATATGAAGTCCAAATAGTCGTTAAACCATAGCAAAAAAAACATCACACGAACCAAAATAATAGAAAAGCCGTCATATGACGTAATAATCCTCCGTTATTTTAATTTGACTCTTGACATAGCCATTATGAACGCTCCTCCCGACTAGTGCCAATAGTGGTGGATACTGGGTACAAAGTAATGACGTAATACTGACGTCATAACACCTTCCCCTACGTTACAGCTTCTCGCCAAAATAAACCGGTATGTTAACTGTCCTAACAATTTTAAGCGCAGGTTGTCGCCACAATTTGTTTAATCCTTAATTTTAGGGTTGTTTCTTAAGCCTTCTGCTACAGTAGATGCCACAAGAAATGAAGTTTCTTCATCATTACAACTTTCAGATGATGAAGATGAGCTTAATGCATTACTTAAGAAAATCCCTAGTTTTTCTTTTTCCATTTTATATCCAACAAGCGAAAACGATTGGAGATAGATCAAAATCTAGATAAAATGCTATTTGCAGTTTTTAAAGCTCTGTTATAAAGTTTCTCATAAAAAAAAGTCAGAAGTATTATTTAGGTATAAAGGGGTATTAATAACCAATAAAAATATTTGTGCAAGAGACCTATTCTGTTTTACTAAAAACAACTACGAAATCGTTTTTATAGAAACGTATCAAAGTAAAACAAGTTTTCAAAAACGAATTAATAAATAAGATATCCCATTAAGAAAATGTTAATATCATGCCGTATTTCTTTAGTTCTTATTGCAATCATTCTTGAGTATTTTATTGCAAAAAATATACAGATGACTATTTTACGTTTTTTTTTAAATACGAGGTAAGCTACACCTATGACAGATGTTCAGTTCTACCTATACAATACCTGTACAATATTGCTTTGCAGGGTGCCTATAGTGAAAGTATAATTTTTCTTTAAATTAATATTTATGATTTACCAAACATTTTCTATTTAGGACTAGGTTAACTTACCAAAAATAAGGCATTAAAAACAAGAAATATCAATAGGAATTTCATTTTATATAACTCAAAAAAATTGGTTAAAAAAAAACAGCAGTTATTTGTTTCAATGTTAAACTTAAAATATTTTGTTTACAATTTTTTTAAATTGTATTTTTCCCACACTTGCATGTACCATCACAATTAAAATATAATTTTAAAAAAGAAAACAATGTAACAGCTCGAAAATTACCACAATTTGGTGACAATTTTGATAAGCAGATAGCACTTGTTGTTCTTGTTTTTTTTTTATTTATTACTTCCCATTAAAACAAAGCAAAATTGTTGATTTATTGTAAAAAATATACAATATTTAAATAACCATTATTAAAAAAATGTATCTATATATAATATTTGGTCTTTCCAACCATTATTAACATGAAAAAAATTTAGCCATGAAGATAACTATAGTAGTTTGTTTTGTGGCAGTAGTCCTGGTAAGATTTTTTTCTTTATAAGAATAATAAGTAGAAATCTTGTTTAAAATTTAAATAAATCACAAAATACATTTATTAACTAAGTTTTTCTAAAAAGATACTATAAATGTAATATACACTTTTCCAATAAATTAACGCACCATCAAAATGTAACCAAAAGTTTAAAGTTAATTTTTGTCGAAACCACTTATCCGATTTGGACGATTTTTTTTTAATAACAAGTTGTCTCTTTTAAAAAGTTAGTATACTACTCTATTGGTAAAGAAACTTATTTTTTTATAAAATCTGGGTGTAAAAATTATAATGGGCTTTTTCCATAAAATTTATAACCCCCTATGGAGTTTAGCAGTTACAGTATCAAGTTATAATTCAAAGCAAACCCTAGCCTTATCTTTTTATAACATTTTTTTTTATTTACTCTTTTATCTCAGCTACTACAAGAGAAACACAATTTTATAGCATAACATGTTTTTATAGAGAAATAAATTTAAAAACAAAAAAAAGGAAACAAAAGCAAAAATAAATGGTAAACGAAAGTCTCAGTAACGAGTATTTCCTCTTCTGACACAAATAACTTCTTGGCAGCGCCGGCCCATACTTAAAATAAGGGACCGTATATCATTTTGGTCCATTTTTTCCCATACTTGAATCAGTCTTCGTCCAACGTTTTCCAACGTGTGTAACTGATTAGGTTCCTCTTATAGTCTTCTTCCAATAGTAGCACAGAAGTTCTCTATGTGATTCAAATCCGGCCTTTAAGATGGCCATGCCATGGTATTGATTCCGACTTCTGTGAGATAATTGGTTACAACTCGAGCAACGTGAGGCCTGGCATTATCGTGCATCAACAAAAATCCTTGCCCCATACATATGGAATGGTACTACACGTTGATCTAAAACCTCCAATATGTACCTTTGAGCCGTAAGGCTTCCATTATTTATGACCACAAGTTCCGTGCGACCAGTCAAAGAAATGCCTCCCCAGACCATCACAGATCCTCCTCCAAATAATGTGGTATTTGAAAAATTACACTGAACATACCGTTTGTTAGGGCGTCGATATACACGCATACGCCTGTCATTATTGTACAAACAAAAATGGAATTCATCAGTAAATAATACCTGCTGCCATTCAGCCTCTAACCAGTTATGATCTCTAGTTAAAGCTGGACCTTGAGCAGCAATTCTAGGTCCAAAATTATGTTCCCTTAGTCGACTACGAATAGTTTCTCCACAAACTTTTAAGCCACTGGCATCTCGTAACTGACTTAGAAGGGTTACAAAATGTTGTCTTAGGGCTAAAAGTTTTAAAAATCGCTTATGAATCGGGGTCGTTATTCGCCTCCTTCCTTGTCCCGGTCTGCGAGCATGACTTCCAGTCTCTCTGTATCTTTCTATGACCCGTGAAAAGGTTGTATTACATACATTAAATCGTATGCCAATTCTTCGGTAATTCCAACCTTCCTCAAACAGAACTAATGCTTGCGAGCAAATTCTTCTCGAGTAAGATTTAGTGTTTCACGTTGTATACTAGCAAAATTAAAGATTTTACAAAAAAAAAACCGTTAAGGACTAACACAGGAAATACACTTCTATCAACTGCTTTTTGACAGCTTCAGTTAACTGATGACAATTACTGTTTATTTCTGTTTTTTCATAGCTCGCTACTTACTCTAATGCTTTTAATGAAAATTAAAGTCAATAAAAACATGTCGTTCTATACAATTGTGTTTCTCATGCAGTAGCTAAGATAAAAGAGTAAATCAAAAAACGAAACGTTTTAAAATGATAAGGCTTGAGTTTGCTTTGAATTATAACTTGATACTGTAACTGCTAAAGTCACATGTTATAATTTTAGGAAAAAAATGTTATATTACCTCCAATTTTATAAAATATATATTATATTATATATATATATATAATATAATATATATATATATATATATATATATATATATATATATATATATATATATATATATATATATATAAATATATATATATATATATATATATATATATATATATATATATATATATTTATATATATATATATATATATATATATATATATATATATATATATATATATATATATATATATATATATATATATATACAGGTGTGGAAAGTTCAAAACCAAACATGGACGTTTCGCAAGTAGAACAAAGAAAACAAATGAAGCACTAAAGCAGAGTGAGATAGAAGTTAAACTAGGACATACGCGCCAAAAAAGATTAAACAGCGTACACTCGACGAAGGTTGCCGTATGCCTCGAATCGCTGTCTTCGCTGTTCGAGACAGCGCTTGATACAAGTATCGACACATTGCAAAGCTTTGTCTCACTTTTTTCACACAGTTAAGGGGGTTGTCCGTTTCTGTTTGATACATTACACTTTATCCCTATGCTCGGTTTTGGATTTTCCACACCTGTATATAGCCCATTATACAAAACATTCTCTTCCCTACGTTATACACTATGACTCTCTCCCAAACGCGTTTTGCCCATGGGATTGTCATAGGGATGTAGCGAGTGCACAATGAATAACAGATAGAAAAAGGTCTACTTATAAAACAAATATCACCGAGAGAACAATTGAAATTATGGCGGTACCGATGATTTTTCTTAATCGAAACACAAGTTTTTTAAGGAATATTTTTAAAGTGTATATCAAATTATACATAAATGTCCAGTTTCAAAATTCAAAAAAATGCAATTTGAACCCGTTGTGCTGAGGCAGCAGTGCGGCTTTGAATTGACTATTGTTTATAGAAATAAAAAAAAATGTTTCATGCGGTTCTCTTATAGGCTTGGTTTTTTGCGGTAGACTCCCGGATTAATAGAGCCGTTTTAATGTAGCGCGATATTTGTGGCTTTCCTTGATATGAAAAAAATGTGAAATAGCCATTTTGTGTATTTTTTCTGTAAAATTTGCAAAAATTCCTTAGAAAATGATTTTACTTCTAATACATTGCATTCTCACCACTTGTTAAATAGTTTTATGATCCGAAATTCTTTTTAGAAAACATTTTATTTTAATCAACACTTAAGTTAGGATCGATTTAATTTAGGTGTTTTTTAGGATTCTACAAGAAAAAGTATACAAGATAGATATTTTACATTTTTGTTTAATACGGGAATCCTTACTCTTTTAAGGATATGTTTTAAAGTACCATGTATTTAAGTTTTACTACTGTTTATATAACCTCCTTGTGTTGCTGATAAGTATTTTAAATATATTTTTTAGGTTACTAGAACCACGGCGCAGATGATGCCAAAAATGCCCTACATCCCTGGTGGAGGAGCGGGTGGGGGTGCCGGAGGAGAAGGAGGGATAGGTGGACAATTCGGAGGGGGCTTTAATTTTGGCTTTGGAGCAAGTGCTGGGGCAGCAGGTGGTGTCGGTGGAGGAGCCGGAGCGGGAGGACAAGGAGGTGCTGGAGGTGGAAAGAAATAGTGTTTGTCTAAAATATATTTATAAATAGAAATCTAAAATAACTTTATAGTATTATTTGTAATCGAAATTACATAAAATTGAAATTTGTATTTAATATTATTTTTTTAGGTGGTTTAAATTTAAAATTATCTAGTTAAAGATGATATTTAAAAAAAAAATAAAAATTTAAAACTAAGAAACATTAACATTTATTTGAGTTTATAAGAGGGTTAATTGTAATGATGTGTGAATAATTTAAACCCTAATATTTCGATACAAAAGCCTAATTTAAACCATTTTATAGTACTAAAGAATGAATTTAAATTTCTAATCAAAGTAAATTATTTATTTTGTACTAAGTAACATTAAATTTATTTTGTTTTAAAAATAAATGAATTATGAACTTTGTTTTTTTTGTAGTAAGTCATTTATATCTGACAAAAAACTTTTACAAATTAAAATGTATTGTTGTAAGGTACATAATATGTTTCAGCAAAGTAAACATGGGATTTTTATTTTTTGCAGTCTCATAGTATAGTACACTTTCAGAGAGCAGAGCTGTGCGCAACTTTGCCATAATTTAACCGACTTCGTATCTCTTACGGTTTCCGAGATCCCCATGCATGCACTCGAATCTTGGCACCCCTGTATATATATATATATATATATATATATATATATATATAATATATATATATATATATATATATATATATATATATATATATATATATATATATATATATTATATATATATATATATATTATATATATATTTTATTTTAAAATTTTCTTAAACATTTATTTAAAATTTGATTGTTGAAGTTGCTGTATCTAAGATATAATTTTGCCAAATAATATTTTTTATGAGCGAAATTTTAAATATGCGCTCTATAGCTATTGGTTTTCGACGTAACTTAAAAATTTTAAAATTACTTTAAATAAGGACGTTTTAGTACTAAATGTAAATTCTCTCACTTAGTCTTGTACTAATTTATTGTCACTCCTGTTTTAGTCATAATTAATTAATGCCGGTTTATGGCCATGCCGAGTTTTACAACTTATCTTATGGGTAAACTCTGGGTGCACCAACTATATAAACTTTTGTCAAAGTAGACCAAATTAAAATAGGCAGTAGGAACACTCTCGTCGGAACCTTTCCCCTCTGTGCATCAAAGACGTGCCTCAATTTATGAGGGCTCGTGATGGACGTGGGCAAATACGGGGGTCGCGCACTCGACGTATCTATTTTATTTAAATGATTCTACCGGGGTTAGCGGAATAGTAAATACATAAATTGGTAAATTTCAAAAATTTTAAACAAACATCACAGGAATGTTGGCCAAGACATTTTTTTAAAAGGTACCATATATTAGAGCATTGCCTTTGGGACTTTTAAGGTTTTGGTAATCGTAAGTAAATACTTTTAAAGGGGTATATATAGTTATTCCAGTGTTTATTACCACAATAGTAGATTTGTTTACTTACCTTGTTTTAAATTTTGGTGTTCACAAAATTATGTTGTTTATTAAATTAAATATTAAATTAAAAGATATAATTTTATGGTAATAATTTAATTAAAATATAACATACTGACATCATATAAAAACTATACTATTATAATAATACTAAAATACAATATTAACTAACCAAAACTAACTAAAATATACCAAATGCCGTTCACCGTCAAATTGCGACAAATAAAACATGAGGTAGTTCAAAGAAAAATATTACACACTTATAATCATATATAAGGTCCGATTTATTTACTTAATTTTTAATTAGTTATTTAAAGCATGATATCTAGCAGAAAGAGGATATTTTGGAGCAACTTATATTATACTTATACTTCTTTAACTGTTTCATTAATGTTTTTTTATAAATAAATAATTACTTAAAAACTTGAAGGTCCTGTAAATCATTAAATAATTAAAATCGGACATTTATAATTATCTGCTTTTTTTCCTAATACTACCTCACCTTTCATTCGTTACAATTTGATGGTGAGCTAGTAAATCACCCTATATAACAAAATTTAAAGTTATGTATGTACAAATGTAATTGTTAAATATGTTTTAAAATATTTAATTTAATATTACTACTTGATTGAACTGTATTTGCTTTTATTTCCTGATTTAAAAATTTTAACCTAAAATAAATTCTTACTCTTAAATACAAGGAAATGTAATAATTTATTGGAAAATTTTCACAAGGGTGGCAAAAATTTAATTTTTGAGTACGTTTCTTTTAAAACAATTCCAATACCTTATTGATTGGCAAGACTATTAACGTTTTCCAAAAATATATTTTCCATTAAAACAACATGGTCAACAATGTCCCTTGATGGGGCTGTTAAACCCCCACAATGTGTTTTATCGGACAAATATGATTTTTGTTTTAAGATAACGGTCTCTTCATTTGATAATAATTTTGAAGAATTTTCAGAAAATTTTAAACAAAAATCACAAGAATGTTGACCAAGACATTTTTTTTAAAAGGTACCCTGTAACATATATTAAAGCATTGCCTTCAGGACTTTTAGGTTTTTGGTAATCGTAAGTAAATACTTTTAATACTACCGAACATTGTTTATTATAGTCGTCACCTAAATTTAGTAACACCTTATTAATATCTTCCATACAGTTTGCGCCTTTAACTTTATCATTATATTTTAAAAAGAACAGTTTTTTAAAAGCCCTACAGAACTGGATGGGTGTTGGATTTTTTCATTTCCTGAACAATTGCGAATTTGCCCAAAAAAGTTTTCTAAGCAATCTTAATTTAGATTGCGCGTAAATAAATATTTATATCCACGTTCTTTTAACACTCCTTATAATGCAATAATTGCCCTAATAGTTATTTTCCACCCAAAAATAAATTTCACTCGATTAGTTACATTCTTTCTTTCATGAGTGAGGATTTGTAAATCATTAAACATAATAAAACTTTCTTCGAGAAGTTTAAACTGTTTTTCAGTCCCCATAAATGCCTGGCATTTTTTAAAATTATTATTAAATTTAATAAATCAAAACGATTGTTAATTTTTTCAATAAAATTTGCTGTAATGCTTGCTTCTTGGGGAAATACAGTAAAATGTTTATATGTATGCATGCCAGTAGCCACCGAGTGGCTAAAAACTAGTGAAGCTAATTTTACTTTCATATTCTGAAAGTTATTTGGAAATATATGGTCATTGGTTAATTTAGGGGTTAATTTAAATTGTTTTGTTTTATCGTTATTGTAGAAAGTTTCTAAATACTGTTTCTTCGTATCGCCGTCTTTTAGCAAGAAAATGTAGGAAAAAAAGTTATTCCTCGTTGATTTTAATAAATGGGGAATATCAAATAAATATACAATTTTGGTATCATCAACAAAAAAGAATGGATTATTTTCATTAAGTTTAAGTGAGGCCTTAACCAGTTTTTGAAAGTTTGGACCTTGGTCGGACACTACTCCCATTATGTTTAAACCTATAGCCCTACATTTTCTAATTAATGAAAACAAAATATCTTTTAGATCGTTACTATCGGCGCAAGTATTATAAAAGAAGTATATACGCAATAGGCAATTTCCAGTTACTAGCTAAACTTCTGACCATAATTGTCAAAGCACTGCTAGCTATTTTTGCGGCAGAACTTTTGTTGTAACTTTCCATATTTAATTTTTTTTGTAATAATACCAAGATAAAATAATTTTACATACCCTTCTGTATCTTTTGGACAACGAAAAAATGATACCCCTGGAGTACCCATTTTTGTTAAACATCCATCCACTGAACAACAGACCATCATTATTTAGTTAATAGAAAAAATAGCCTGGTCACAAAGGAAAATCACAAATACAGGTATAAATATCGCTTACAACACAAAACTCCACGATTGACGACAGTCTGTGTATTGCGAAAATGCCCAAAGCACTGAACTCACTACAAGGAAGTTTAAAGGTGTATGGAAGCCCAATACTGTAGAACAAAATTGTCCAGGCGTGCAGGGCAGCGGGAATCGGGGGATTGGCCCCGCGGAGTTTGCGCAATGAATAGTAGGTCGGGGCCGGACTTCATAACTTTGTTACTACAAATTGAAATGAATGTTTTTTTTTTATTTTTTGCACAAAATTGTTGGTTATTAAACGATACTACCATAGAATATTTAAAATTATTGTGTAATATTGGATTTTATATCATCTGATATAATATGGAAAGAATAGATGGCGCCACTTTACAGCCTTCTATTTAAATGGTCGATATTTTTGAGAGTTTTGTATTTTTACCAAAAATCTTAGTAAATAAATAAAAACACGATTTTTAAAAAATAAATTTTAAACAGTGTATGATAGTTTCATGTACTTATCACCAATTTTGTGATAAAAGAAGGGCAAGATAGTGTAAATGAGTTTAATCTTATCCTAAGATTGTACAATAAAAAGTGAAAATTTTTATAACTGATTTTTAGGCATATACTTTTTACTAATAACAAACATTCACGAGACAGAATAACAGTGGTTAATAATGTTTAGTAACCTTTGGTACCTAGGTATCCATTGTAACAGTAACCGTTCAATATTATGTGTCTACAGTATGTCGAGCTTAAAAAGTTGATAATGTAAGTTTAAGAAACCAAAAATCTAATTTCTTTTTAAACAAATACAGAAAAAGCAAAAAGGAACTTTAACATAAAATTCTACTTTCTTTTGTTCAATTAGAGGGACCTGTATAAATTAAAATTTGCCTGGTCTGCCCAGTAATTAATAATTGAAATTAATTTAAATTATTAAATGAAATAAAAGTACCCAAATGTAAACCTTATTTCTTTTTAATAATCCACAGAAATACACAAACATTGTGGAAATCATCTAAAAGATAGTTAAGATTGCCTTACTTTTCTTACTGCTATTTCCTATGAAATTTTCATTTTCTATAATTCATACTTGATATATTATTATTTATTCGGTCACCTAACGTTACGTCTCATAAGAAGCACCTAATTTAAATATAAGAAATACTTACCTAAAGTAAAAAATGCCGGGTATGTTACCCTTAGATTTGCAAGACAAAACCATACAACCTCTAGTCATTTTGTTACGATATTATAAGTAACAAACAATAAACACAAAATTATAGTCACAATTTAATAAACACTAATCACTAAAATATGGTTTTTATCAATCCAAAAAACTTCTGCAACCACAAAATATAATCACACAAAACAAAGCAATCGAAACTAATACGGCTCTCATAAAAGTATAATGTGTTGCCTAACTACACACTGATTTATCAGTGTGTAAGTAGGCAACACATTAAATTATTTCGTGGAATTTCGTTATTGCGCAAAATCGGCGGGGCCAACTCTGACAGTTATTTTCATACTGGGCTGGACATTTTTTGATCGAATGGGCCATAGCAATGGGCTTCCATACACCTTTAAACTTCCTTGACTCACTACCGCTCGCTAGAGGTCGATCTCTTTTATCTTGGGGGAGGAGAAGGAGTGTCCCTACTGCGTATTTATTCGGACTACTTTGCTTTTGTTGCTTTTAAATAACACCCTTGTAACACCAAGTTTTTGGTGTTCCCATAGTGCGTGACCATATTGTTATAAAACACTGTCTTTTTGGTCTTAAGATGAGCATTAAAATGCTTGCAATACAAAAATATATTTAGTAAATTCAAGGTAATCATTTATATTTTTACAATTTTGTTTTTAAATTTTAAAAATTAAAAAATATATAGTGATGACCCACTTTAGGGAAACATCCAGTATAGCACTTTATATGGCAGAAAAAAAATCTTTGAAAATGAAAACAAAAATTTTTATTTAAATGTGATGCGATTTGTTTTAATTTCCATTTTATACATGGATTTTTTTTTTCAAAATCAGTGGTGAATAAACATCTGCGATATTCCTTCTGCGATTTATTCTTGTTCTTTCTGTTACTTTACGTGCAGATCTTATGCGGCTTTTTATCACGTTTTATGCATCGTTTTATTTTTCTGACTAAAAGTACTTAAACTACTCAAGGTAGGTAAAGTAATTTTTGTATTTAAGTACATTAAATACTTAGGTAGGTAGGTAGGTTTAAAGTGAGTGGGTATAACACCCTTCCACTTTTATATTTCTTCCACCAGGTCCAGACTTCTAATAAATCTGATGATCCTGTTGAGAGAGAAATCTTTCACCTCCCCCGGGAACAAGGTGTCATTGCCGTGGATTGCGAATCTTAATCGTGCCATTGCTGGGCACGAACACAGTACGTGTTCTGCCGATTCATCGCCCTTCATGCACATGCGGCACTCGGCGTCTTCCGCTAGGCCGATCTTGTGCATGTGGTATTTTAATCTGCAGTGTCCTGTGTACAGTCCCACTAGAGTTTAAGTTTTAAGCTCCAGTAGTTTGACAGTACATTGTTTGACAGTACCGGTTCCGGCCCTGTGAATTTTGTTTCCGCCCCCCTTTTGGCAAGGAGGTCTGCGGATTCATTACCCTTTAGGCCGGCGTGTCCAGGTCAAAGAGTAATAATTGTTTTCAACAAGAGAGGACACTCGGCAAAACATCAAAGGAATACGCCGACATCTCCGATTGACTTTGCGCCATCTTTTTGGTCGCCACATTGTTGCCGGTACCACTGACTTTTATTAGTCTTTACAGATTTTGCAATGTTGCAATTTTCTTAATTTATTTCAATATTTTTGAGTAAGATCGAATGTAAGTATTAATTTGGTTATACATTTGATATATGATTAACTTAAGGTGTATTTTAAAACTAAAATATTAAGGATATATACACTATGTTGGATATCTATTATTAAAATTAAACATAAAAATATATTTTTTTAATGCCCCCTTTATCAAGATTTTTTTATTTTGGAGCAATAACAATTTTTCCCACTATCCCTTTTCAAGTCTATTAGACATTATTTTATGAGTTGCACTATCCATATTATTAAAAAACGTAGTGAAAATCACAAGAAATATCTTTAAAAACCAAAAAATCACTTTAAGCAAGCCAACAAACACAGGTCGAAGGTTGAATGTCGTCAGTTTACTGTATGTGCATTGTGCATGTTGCAAATTTGCAATTTCACCATTTGAATGCATTCGATGTAAAGATTGTGCAAACCAGGTGACGTGCGCTCTTTGTCATTGTTATTACTGTAAACAAGGATAGCCAATGATTACGACCGTCGTAAGACTCGCAGGTATAAAATGAGCACTTACCAGCCTAATGGCCTATACCGGACGCGATCACAATCACGTGTTTATTCCTTTAAACTGGTCGCGAATTCTATCTCTCTTAGATTTTATGTGATTTGTCTTACTGTCTCCTCTCGTTGAAAACAATTATTACTCTTTGTTCAGGTATCCACAGTAATGTAACCTTATTGTTTTGACCCAGTTTGGTCAGCGCATCCTTGCAATTCCAAACGGTTTTCGGCTGGATTCAAGAGCCTTAAGAGCTGCTTGACTATCGGAGAATATTTTAACTGCCTTACGTGTGCATGCCGATCAACCAGCGATCTAGCACACATCTCTGCCCTCGGCCTATGTCCATACATTCCAGCTCCAACACCGTCCTTGGTTTTGGAGCCGTCGGTGTACTAACAGATGTCAGCCCGGAGCAGGTCGGTCGTTTTTCGACTCCAGTCCTCCCTTTGTGGTTAGACTACACTGTAGGGCCGGTTGTAATTGGTTGCTGTAGGCATTATGTCTGAGGGCATTCCAAGTCTGTCACAGGTCAGGACATTCCTGAGAAGACTGGTGCTCCTGCGGTTTGTTACTGACCGCGATTTGTTTTCATTTCCATTTATATACATGGATTTTTTTCAAAATCAGTGGTAAATAAACATCTGCGATATTCCTTCTGCGATTTATTCTTGTTCTTTCTGTTACTTTGCGTGTAGATCTTATGCGGCTTTTTATCGCGTTTTATGCATCATTTTATTTTCCTGACTAAAAGTACTTACACTACTCAAGGTAAGTAAAGAAATTTTCGTATTTAAGTAGATTAAATACTTAAGTACTTCTGAAAACTACGTTAAGTAAATTAAAATATTTTAACCCTCTATTGCATGAAGTTACTAATTTTTTTACGAAAAAAAAAATTTGGCCGTAAAGGGTATACTTTTAAATGAAATGTTATTAAAATGTCAGATTTTTTGTTTCTAATTTGTATTTTATAGTTCTTTTTTTCTGGTTCCCGTTTGGGAACATTATGCACAAGAATATGCTTACGTAACGTGGCGTAGGAGTTTTTTAAGCAATCATATCGAAAGAAAATGTTGTCAAAAGTTTATTAGAAAAACGTAAAAAACATTACATTACATCTAGCACTTGACTTGTGATTTGCCCTTACGCCCTTGGAGCTTGCACCTTTCCCTTTCTTTGGTCCAATCAGGTCAATGTCCAACGGCATCTATTTAAATATTTTTAGAAGGACTTCTTGTCCAAGTTGTCGTTTAATTCTTTTATTGAGAATCCATGCATTTACTACCGCCACATCTAACATATGGTCAAAAATTCGGTGAAACCATTTTTTACTCTTTTCTTTAATTGGATATAACCCCAGTAACGAGTCATGAAGGTCCACACCACCCATATGTTTGTTGTAGACCCGCACTATGTCTTGACACTGGACTTCTTTCTTGCAGTTTTCTGACTTGAAACAATCGTTTTACTTTAGATACTGGTTCTGTACCACAGTATGAAGACGCTAAAGTAACTACTTTGTCGTCGTACCACTGAATAGCAGGAATATTTGTACTTCCAACTTTAGTTGACTTTTCTACTATAGCACCACTTCTAGAGCTTTCATTTCTGGCATCAAAATTTTTGAATCGGTTTTGCCTTATTGTACTGACAGTATGGAATTTCCTTGTATCTAAATGAACAACAAGAGGTAAAGATAAAAAGTAGTTATCATAATAAACCTTGTAATTTACGTTTAATGGAATATGTCTGCATAAACGCACAATAACATCGCTCGCAGCACCTAAACTGGGCTCACCATGTATTCGATTACATGCTTCCGTATCTCCGAAAAGTTTAAAATTATATGAATTCCAGAAACCCCCGAGAGAACCCATATCTTATAACCCCATTTAGGGTTATATGTTTTTATGCTAATTCTGCCCCTGAATGGTATAATTGGTTCGTCGCACGAAAGATTTTCTTCCATGGAATTTCTTGTTAAACTGGCAAAATCTTTTCTTTCAAGGTTGCTCAAAAAATGAATATTTTTCTTTAGCCTTTCGAAGCGTTTACTGTCATTACATCAGCTATCTGTGGAAACCGAGTATGCGGCGACCAATGTGTTCCGGTTGTTTGTTGTCGTACTAAAGAAGCCACAAAAGGATACCAACAAATCCTTGAAGGTCCTCAATGCTTGTTATTAGTGGCTGGTTTGTATTTTGTTGTACGCTATATATGCAGCTTTGTCGTGTGGTTTAATTAAAAAAAAACATCTGACCCTGACAAACTGAACAGTTTGTATGGGCTGTTCAGCTGTAAAACCTCGTAAGGCAAAAGTTTGTTTCCCATAAATATTGTGTTCAATTCATCTGTACGTGTTCTAGTCACTTTCCATTTATTGTTTTTGATTTTGGCGATATTAGCAAGGCTTTCACGCTGCTAAATCACAGTCGGTACTTATTTCATCCGAATCTTCCTTATTCATGACGTTATTCTCATTATAATATTTTTGGATTTATGGAATTTATGTCGTCCGGATCCATTCTGAAATAAAAAACTTGTTAGTCTTACTCATACTGTTTCCAAATGGCAACCATAAACAAAATTTATTTTTTCTACAACCGCGCGAAAAGTACCATGTTTGCTCTTCAAAAACAAAACACAAAGTTGCACTTTTCCGAGGAGCAAGCGTTTTTTTACTTTGTCGCTCGCTGAGTTATCAAGGAAACCCTAATGGAAAAACGTAAAATTTGACACCACAGTAGGCGTTGAACGGTAGAAACTTCATCTGATATTGTCATTAAAAATTGTGAGAATTGCACCTTTACCTTTAATATTGTAAATAATAAGAAAAATGACTAGATCTTATATAGATTTAGGTAATAATTATATAAAGATCTAAATGTATATACATATTACAATAATTATTACAATAAAATAAATTGGTATAGTAGCCACGGTTTTATATAATCTGTTTTTATTAACTACATCACTTTTGCATGTTCCGTTGAATGTTTAATAGTGATAAAATGCAAATTGCCAACTTTAGTTATACAGAATAATAAAAGTTTATGTTCGGAAAGTCCCTTCATCGTTCTGACGGAGTTTTCTTCCACTAAAAGTGGTAGAAATGTACTTTTTTATAAATAATTGAATTTTATATTCTACGTCATATAACTATGTATATTACGAAAAATCAGGAGATAAATAAAGTAAATTGCAAACTTTAGTTATAGAAAGTAATTGAAAAATAGTTATTATGATTACAAACTCTAATTTTCTAAACTTTTCATTATACTAAAGATAGTAGAAATGTATATTTAGTAAACAATTCGCATTATCTATAACTTACATTGATGTCCAAATTATCGCTTTAAATAAAATACAAAACTACCAACTTTAGTTACGAAAAACAGTTTAAAAATTGGTTTGTCGATATCCTTCTTTTATTTTTTATTAATTTTGTACTACTAAAGGTGGTAGAAATCTATTTTTTCTTATTCAAACTGATTATATTTATAGCTTTCACATGTTAGATATGATAGAGGCCATGCTCATCAAAAAGTTTTTTAAACAGCTATTGGTGTTTAATAAATTGATTGTAATAATTATCTGATAATGGACAGTTTTAAAAAGTATAAAATATGTAATTGTAAAGAATTGAGCCATGTCCAAATACGCCATTCCAGTTTAATATACTTGAGAACTGCGACCAACATCTTTTGAAAAATGGTTTGTTCAACAGCATTCAGAAGAGTCTACTACAAATTTCGACCAAATATTACAATATTCCCAAAAAAAGAATGAATAAAATCATTTTAAAATATTACATATATGTTATCAAACACAGACATTTAATACCGAGTAGTAATTCGCCGGGTTTTTTCACCCCTAAAAAGGAAGAAGTATTGAAGAATTCCAAAACATTTAGATATTGTTATACAGAATTTAAATCATAACGTAATACCATAATATGTAAATAACTAATTAAAAGGGTACTAAATAGTTTTTATTGTTTTCTTTTGCAGTAAATACCTACTACTGAAAAAACATTTTTACAATAACACACATCTTTAGGGCAAAATGATGCTTGCACGTTTTAAAATGTGAACTGTCAAATTTGAGGTTATATCAATAATTATTAATTTTTACCAATTATTTTATAAAATCTGCGGTTGTAGAAAAAATCTTGTGTGTAATTCGAGCGCAAAATGACATTGTCGCTCTCGCGAGATAGCCGCGATCCGCTTCGCGTCGCGCGTCAAACATCTCGCTCAGAGCGACAATGTATTACTTTGCGCTCTTAATACACAAATAGCTATTTTACTATGCTAATGCATCAAATTTTATAAGTTAAGATATTTATATTAGGCAAAGACTTATGACCTTAAAAAAAAAGAAACAAATATTTATGAACTGATAAACTTACCTTTACTTAATGATTTCAGTTAAAATAAAATAGCACTTCACTTTTTGATACTGCCCAGATAAGAGGTAAACAAATACTACGAAGAAACACCATGCACTTAAACTTTATATACTATGCTATTTAAAACTGTAAGGTAAAAAAATGAGAAATGTTTCCTTTTGGGCACAATATGCAATAGACGATTAAGTTTTTTTTCCGTTAAGGGTAGTACTTGTAAGAATTTTGAGATTTTAAACATAATTACTTTTAAAAAACTACTAAGTAATTTACTTAAAGTAAGGACTATTTGAGGCCGGATTTAACTTTTTGCCGCTCATAGGCTAATATGTCAATATTTTTTGGATATTAAAACAAAAATTTAGCATTTAAGGAATGTAAACTTTATTAGTAATTCTTATAAAAAAGAAGTGAGTTTTGTCGAAATTTTTTATCCATTCGTTAAATATTATTAAAAAATTTTAAATTAATTTACGATTACACTTTTTTAAAAATTAATCATAAATGTGTCGTTGTATAGGCTTCAGTCTACTCAGTCTTTGCGTAAATCCACCCGTGGAACTATTTATAAATACTGAAGTATAGTTTGGCAAGTATATCTGTAACAGCGCGTCGTCGGTAAGGGGGAAGGTAGTTGTAAATCAAACATGGTTTACTCCATTCATAAAAAGCACAGCGACAGCACAGCACAGCGAGAAAAAAAATCTCTAGAATGAAAGTTGTTAATTATATAAATAATTAAAAAACTATAAGTTTTTTAATTTTCCCATAATTTATGATTTTTTAAAGTTGCTATTATCATCCCCCAGCTTCTAGCTACCCTATCTCAGTTAATTTTAATTTTAGGAAAAAAAATTATATAATCATTTTTATGTAGAATTTCACGTTCTACAACTTTTATTCAAAATTTTGTTTTCTAGGACTTACCGTTTCCTCAAAATTTAAAAAAAACACTTATTTAATTTTTTTTCATCCCTTCCCGGGGGTGAATTAAAAAAATACAGTTCGTTTTTAGATTCAAAGTAACTTATATCAAAAATTTAAGTTTTAACCTCAAGTTCGTATTTCACGACCTATTTTCTTGGACTAAATATGATTAAATTCCAAGTAAGGAGTCATTTTTTCATGTACCATTAATTAGCAGACACCCTGTATAACTAAAACTTACTGTAAAAGATAATAGACCGAAAATTCTACAAATTCCTTAAAATCTATGTACAAGGTAGGGAAACAAAACCTATTTAAGATCACACAACACCAAACTTACAAATTTAACAAAACACTTAAAAGAAAAGATAAAACCTCCGTTCTCCGACACTGAATATTTTAATATTCGATATTCCAAGAAAGGAAGCAAAAATATGGCAAACACTTCCAATTACGCCTCAATTAACCCCACAAGTAACAAAACATGTGACAAACTCCACCAATTAGGTTCGTTTAGGACGCAAGTGGACATGCCTTTTGTTTGTTGTTGCCGGTTTAGCCAAAGTCGATAAGATCTTTGGACAATAATTACCTATTATAATATTTACTAGTAAAACACAATAGTTATTTGATAAAAATTAAACTATATAACAATCACATTAAATTTTCAGCTTTTTCCAATATTATATTTTGTTATTGTAAAAAACTGGATTTTAAAATTAAAATTACTATTTGACCAGTACTATTGCTTTCCTGTAGTTAAACTTGGCACACACACATACTTTTGTTCGAAATAGTTCAAATTCTTTTCGCTGTTACAGATAAATTTGCCAGGCAATACTTCAAATACCAATAGAACAGAGTGCATTTTAATTTTAAATTATATCTCAAAAACTAAAAGAGCTACAAAAAATTTTGTGACACGAAAATTACGTAACTTTATTACAACAGCATTTTGATTCAATATCTTTTTTTCCTTAAATTAATAGTTTTTGAGTTATATTAAAAAAAATCGATATTCATGATTTTTTTAGAGGAAAAAAAATGCAATTTAAATCCGCTGAGCCGAGGCCGCAGTGCGGCTTTGAATTCACTATAGTTCAAAGTAATATAGAAAAAATGTTTTATGTTCTTTTATTGGCCACTTTTTTGTGGTGGCCTTCCGGACGAGAAACACTGTTTTTTTTTATTTAGTCACATAAGGCTTAAAATTTATCTACTATATAAAGAACTACAATATTAAGGGCTTTTTTATTTCATACGTACAATTAATCCTAAAATATAAAGAACTCGCCGAGTGCTACCATTTAAAGGTGTGCTTTTCTAAGATAGGGAAGTGTTTTGTCCACTTTTCAGTTTTTAAATTTTAACATAAATTCTATGCACTCTTTGTACACATACGTTAACAGAAAAGTTGTTTTAAATTTAATTTCCTATCAAAGTGTCATATATTTAGAGCAAGAAAAATCTTTCAACAAACCTAAACTTAAATAAACGAAGCAAGAAAAAAAAATGCAATTTCTTTTATTTTTCAAATTTCGACCCACAATTTTTTTCCATTTGAATTTAGGTATAGGTATTGCTGCTTAAAAAAAGAAGCTGCTATCATGTTCCTTAGTACGGTTTTTAATACATGTCTTTAGAATTTTTAGTAGGTATCGAGATATGGTTTTTAAAGTTGGCTGCCCTCAAGGTTTTTTTTCTTGTTTGAATGTTTTTCTTTGGATTTTCCCTATAACTTTTTTCCCTGGATTTTAGTAGGAACAATATAGCATGGAAAAAAGCCTATTTTACTGAACTGTGCCTGGTTAAGGTATGTAGAATAATACAGTAACTGAAATATAAAATTTTAAAGTTGAGGAACTACTCCATATTCTGTGGTATTGCATAGAATAAAATAAAATACACCACATAATATTTTTTTATTGACAAGTCGTAGATCTCTAGGGAGAGAGGGACATATTTCTGCCAAAAGAGATGATCATCATTAGCCTAAATTCAACATACCTTATAAAAAAAATATATACAAAACGCTAAAGAAAAGTTTAAAAAAAATTTTTTATTTTGCCCTAAAAATAAGAGAAAGAAAAATAATTTAGAAAACTGAGTCTATTAGTAATGTTGTATTTAGGCTGATGATGACCATCTCTATGATAGAAACCTGTTTTTCTCCCCCTAGAGGTCTATGTCTTGTCAATAAAATATATATATTTTTCAGTTTATACAAATTAATTCCAAATATTTTAACCAGGAACCGTTTTAAAGGTCGCAAAACAAGCTTTTTTTTTCGTGCCATATTGTTTATACCAAAATCCACAGGGAGAAAAGTCCTAGAACAAAGTCTAAAAAAACACTAAAAATTAGAAAAAAACATGAGAACTGCCAACTTTAAAAATTACAATTAGTATCGATTGTACGAGTGAAGTGTAGTCAATAGCCTAACAAGATGCGATTTGTTTTGAAAACGAGGACAAATAAATCATATTTTCAAGTTCGATATGAGAATAATCTTTTGCTATTGACAAATATTATTTTCTTAATACTGGTTTTTAAAAAAATATAGAGAACTTTCAATTTGTGACTAATGTCGGACATTTTAGTGGTAAAATGTCACTTTTTAACATAAAATATTAAATATTTTAAAAGAAAAATGGTATTTAATAACCATAAGCAATAAAGTGTGTTTCTTGAACCACAAAGAAACGCCCAACATAGTTCACTCTATTTCTAGCTTTATAAAAAAAATAATTTATTTCGGTGGCAACACCATTTTAAAGATAAAATTAATGTATTAAAGCTTAAATGAACATTTTTCATGCATAAATCCGTCACACTAACATAAAATATATCTACAATGCAATTTTTTATTTTTTTTTTGTTAAAAATCCTATTTAATTAAATATAATCGTTTTTTTAAAGAACAAAATAGGTTTCTTCTAGAATTCTGGATGTATTATTTATTAACAATAATAATTTAATCTTTGGTTTTTGTGAAACCTCCGCTTTAAAACATTGCTAAAAAGTATATTATAATGTTTCAGTAAGAGACATAAAAAATAATTTAACTATCATACAATAAAACTTTCAAAAACATGGGTTAGATTTGGTTTTTTCTCAGATTTTTTTATAAAGTCGACTACCTGTATAATAAGCGTCTACGAATTTATTATAAACCGAGAGATCGCGTTTATTACGGATTAGCAATTGTTGAACAACGATTTAGAATGTTTAACAAAATGTCAGATTTTGACAGGGCCTACTAAAATCTTTTGAATAACACTGACAAACGTTTTGTAAAACATTTAAACCTTGTTAACTTTCTTGCTAAGTCCATTGCTAAATTTAACAACGCGATCATCACTCGGCCGAAAATGTCAAATTGTAATACTGGTTCATATTGTTGTAAATAAAAGCTTCTGTGTTCATATACAGATATTTCTGTATTATGGACATGCATGTAAAATATCTATTAAGGTACTACTAAAAAAATATAAAAATACAAACATTACTATAATAAACATATATTACAATAGGAAAATCTTTTTTGCCACAAAAAAAATTCCTCTTGTTAAATAAAAATAATTGCTTCTAGTTCAAATTACCTTTGTATTAACATTAAAATTATCGTTATTTTTATGTAAAACAATATGCAATTATTGTTAATATTTGTATATAACTGACCATCTATACTAAATAAAAACATTCAAAAAACCTCATAATGAAAATTAGTGTCCTTATATTTTGTTTCCTAGCAATATCTTTGGTAAGTTTCTTTTTATTTAAAGAGTAAGTTTGTCTGGGGGTTTTCTAGGTTACCAAAAAATATTGAATTTATTATTTACCTCCTATTACCTAGTTTTTAAATAGTTACAAGAAAGGAAAATATTACTTTTTTAAACATTTTTTGATTTAACTTTTTTTTAGTGCAAACATCTCCAAGGCACCAATTGATTTTTATTACCTTAAGTAATTTTTTCTGAATTTAATAAAATAAAATACTGTTGATTTTTAGAATTTACTTATATTTGCAATAAGAAAGTTTACAGGTTTCTAGGTAGTACATAAAACTTTCAAAGCGATATTTGAAATTTTGATTCTATCTACATTTGTCTTATACGATAATTATTTACTAAAAAAGGGAATTTAAAAAAAAAAGCGACTTAAAACAACTAACTTAAAATAATGAAATAATATTAAAATGATACTATCGCACCCAGAAATGAAGAAACCTTTGAAAAACTGAAAAAGAAACAGTATCAGAACAAGATAATGATGTCGATAATTCGTTTAAAAATATTGATTTTAATTTTAATTTTGATTTATCTGACAAAAAAAAATTAAAAGTGCTATTTCTTCATTTCTCCTGGGTCTTTTGGTGAAATTCATTTAAGACCAGGACATCGGAATCTTAAGGACTTGGGTAATGAGGGAAAACCATTGTTTTTAAATTATTTTGTCGTCAATTAAGTCTTTTATAACTTATTTATTTCAAGGTTCAGCTCCAAAAGATATTTGTGAATTTTTTTATGGAGCAAACCTATGTGCTATTAATAAAAAAGATGAAGGTATTCGACCAATAGCAGTAGGGATATTTTTCCGACGTTTAGCTTCTAAAGTAATATGCTATCCTATTTATAAAAAGTTAGGAAATCTTTTTCGTCCGTATCAATTTGGCTTTGAAACAAAATGGGACATATGCAGTACGTCGTTTTCTTCTTTATCATGACGAATCAGATAAAGTTATTTTAAAAATAGATTATCAAAACCCTTTTAATATGGTGAATTAAACCATTTTATCACGAGTCATCGAATATCTCCCGGAATGTTTACCATTTATAGCTCAATGTTATGATAATCCAAGTTTACTTTCTTACGGTGATCAACATATTCTTTCTCAAAGAAGTGGTCAACAAGGAGATCCTCTTGGACCAGTTTTTTTTAGTTTAGCAATTCATCCACTTATTTCATCATTAGATATAGAAATAAATCTTTGGTATCTAGATGACGGTACACTTGGTGAAAACCCAAATTCGGTTTTTTATTAAATAATCAGAGGAAGTAAAGACTTGGTTTAAATTTAAATTTTGATTAGTGTGAATTAACTGTTTGAGTGTTGTTCCTAATCTGTTAGTTATTCCCATTTCAAATTTTAATTTATTAGGAAGTGCTTGAAGACCGCTTTATCTTTATTCCTTTTGCTGCTAAAACGTTTGGTCCTTTAGGTGATGAAGCTAAGGGATTATATAAATTAAATTTGCAAAAAAATTCCATGCAAAAAATCTGGAAGTTTCATTATTCAAAAAATTGGTTGGCAACGGGGTAATGCAGCATCGGTACTAGGTACAATCCAGGAAGACCTAGGCATTGATAAAGTTTTTAATTTTTTTAAAAGGATTTGTTATTTAATAAATTCTAGAATATTGTTAATTGCTATTTATAACATTATATATTTTAATATCGTTTGTCCAAACATGTAAAATATGAAATTTGTATTTTTTGACTCACCCAAAAAGGTTACTTCAAAATGTAACAATAACATTTATTTTTTATTACTATATTAGCCTTTTTAAATTTTTAAAAAGGGCTTTTCTAAAAACAAAATTGTGATAAAATTAACAGAAATGAAACTAAAAATAAAAAATATTTTTTTTATATACCCTAAAATTAACAAACAAAAACAGAATCAAAAGTAAGTACCCAAAAAAATTAGAGGCCAAAGCCATCGCTTTTATTTTAATTAATTTAAATATATTGCTCCTGTCAGTAAGCGTGGCCTTTAAAATTTGTTTTATCATAAAAACTACTAAACGATTTTGATGACATCCACAATTCCCAAGTTGAAGTAAATGTAAGCCAATAAAAAAAGAATTGTCACCATCTGATAATAAATTTCGCAGAAATGCGTTCGCAAACATACAAGCATACAAACAAACAAACATACAAACATTCAAACCTACAAACCTACAAACCTACAAACCTACAAACCTACAAACCTACAAACATACAAACATACAAACATACAAACATACAAACATACAAACAATACAAACATACAAAAATACAAACATAAAAACATACCTACCTATAAAATTTTTTATATTTTTTGGAAGCCAAAAAAAAGATTATCATATGTAAATATTTTTTAATTCCAAAAATATTACGTACATGTCTAATTTATAACATCCTTTTTGTAATCGGTTACAAAGGTTTAATAATGAGGAGTTAACCTCTAGTTGATCGTTTAAAATCTGGGTTAAGATGATTAAAATTATGATTTTAATCAATACGATTTTTTAAAATTATGATTAATTGAAAAAAAATATATATTAATTTTAAAACTTAAAATGTATTTGTTCGAAAAGGTGCAAACTTACAAAAACTAAGCGAACGAAATCTGCATTCTGCATTTTATAACTTCTCCAGTTTTGCTTCGTATCTATACTTTCTGCCTAAAAATATTTGTTTACTTAACAAAACAAATATAAGCAGTTAGACATATTTAAAAATAATAATTTTTGTTAAAAGCGGTAATTTTTTTTGGAGAATTAAAAAAAACATGATTTTTTTTAAATCATTGATTTTTGTTTTTTTTTTTAATCATTATTTTCATCAACCCTGTTCAGAATATATATATATATATATATATATATATATATATATATATATATATATATATATATATATATATATATATATATATATATATATATATATATATATATATATATAAATATATATATATATATATATATATATATATATATTTTTTTTTTTTTTTTGTGTGTTTTTGATTCCATATCCATTTAAAATTCCAAGGATCCTAAAATGTTTTACCTTTATTAGCCCACTGTAGAATTGCGTAATTTTCATTAAGGGTATGGCTATGTTCTTTAAAATATAAAGCAAACGCTTAAAAAAAATTGCAAATTCTTTTTTATTTTTAAGAATACTGTTCCTCTGCTCTTAAATTATTTGCTTAAAAGTCTGCCCTGTTTGACGTAAATATACTTTGGGACATGTACAACAGTTTAATTTCTTTACCCAGATTGTTTTCCTTTACTAGTTTTATTTCTGTTATTTTTCTAATTTATTATACTTTTATTTTTATATTCTTTTTTCTTAAATCTAAGACCACTTTGTGGGTTTACCGATATAAGTAAGAAAACAGATGTCGCAGATAAAATAAAAATCCCAAATATCCCTTGACCATTTTATGTACTACTTAGAAAAATTAAGACTTTCTAAATGTGCATTTTCTAATATTAGTTTAAATTATTATTAGTCCGGAAATGCTACTTAATGTTAGCGAAACTTACGTAATTTTAAACATACAAAATAACGAATTTTTTAATCTTTGTGGTGGCAGAAAAACGCTTCTACATATCCCGCTCTAGCCTCGTTTTTGTCTGTTATTGCAACTTCCGTTCCATCAGAACGTCTGTTTTCAAAAGCAGGGCAAACAGTAACTCAGCAGCGAAACAGGATAAGGATTCACGTTGTGAATATAAGTGACACTTTTTAAATCAAGAATGTTTTATTAAATTCAGTAATTGTGGAGTTTCATTAAGTAACGACCAAACCAATTAAATTTTTACTTTTTTTCATTTATATGAGTAGCCTTAAAGATATTTGTTGTGTACGGTAATAGCGGTTATATCAATTTATGTTAGTATTTTTACCGCGAAAGTTCGACTTTTACCCTGGGCGGCCAGAACTTGTATCTTTTAGTGGTTAACATGGCTGTCAATTGAGATCCCAACATTTTGGAAACAATATATTTTACTTTTTCTTTTTTTTAGGCGGATATAGCTTTCGCCCAACTTCCATCCCCACCACAACCACCACAAATGCCACAAATGCCAAAGATGCCAGTAAACAGAGCTGTAAAAGGTATATTTCAGGGATCCGGTTATGGCTTTAACAATGGAGAGAGAGCTCATGGAGCTGTCTAATTGAAATACCTAAAAATAAAAATATCTATCTTCCAAGACGGATATATACAATTAAACTTAAATAAAAAACGTATTTAAAACTGAATTTTTATTTCCCCCCCCAAAATGGTATTTCATTGTTGATCGGTGTATAAAAACAAATTATCTTGTCTTGCCAAGTTTGGGTGTTATAGGTGCACAAAAGGGGGCGTCTATTAATTCCGTAAGGCATTTAGGGGAGGAGGAGGGAGAGGTCAAGCTAAATCTCATCTAATCTCGTGGAGGAGAGGGGCGTCTCAGCAAATACCACATATTTTTTTACAGGATACGGTGTAAAATTGGGAAAAAACTCGGTTAAAATAAGTAAAACATGTTTTTTCACTAAAATATAGCTTATCCTACACAAACTAATACAATAAGCTAATCTTATACAATGATATTTTCTCCCTGTTATTCTATACTTTTAAATAGAAATTATTATTATTATTTTTTAAATAAATCTAACGCAATCAAGTATTAATTATCGTATTTACATTTTTCTTCTTCTTCTTCCCTGGGGGCCGTCTTGATTAGCTACCAGGGGCAGCACAGCCTCATGGGCTTTTTGTGCCTAATCACCCATTATCTTTTATATAAATCCTTCCATTAGTCTTGTTCCTTCTTCAAGTCTGTATAGCCCCGAGACTGGTTGGTTAATATATTCCTGTGGGCTCATTTCCGGTTGCCCAAATAATGCCTGTCGTTTGTGATTCAATGCTTTACATTCGCACAGGATATGGTAGGCTGTTTCTTCCCCCTCGTCGCACATTCTGCAACTTATGTCCTTATTGTATGAGCCTATCTTGGGTAGGTGTCCTCTTAGATTATCATGCCCCGTTAGCAACTCTACCGTTATGCGAAGTCTTTTCCTACTTTGTCTGAGTAGTTCTTTCTTCGTTCTTTTGGATGGGCCTCTTATGAAGCTTTTTCCATGTCTAATTCTACTGAGGTTTCCCCAGTATTCCTCGTGTTTATTTCGGATCTATTCCCTGGTTTGCCCTAGTGCTGTGGTTTGGGTCACTCCAAGGGCAGGTTCTGGCCCAAAGTATGATGTGGATGATCCCTGTCTCGCCAGCTCATCCACTTTTTCGTTGCCTTCTATCCCCGAATGTCCTGGTACCCATAAAAGAGTTACTCTGTTGCGTTCTTCCAGGACTTCCAGTTCTTTTTGGCATTTCCATGTCAGTTTGGTCGTTACCTTGGGGTTTACTAGTGCCCCCAGTGACGCTTGGCTGTCTGTTATTATGCAGATCAGCTTGTTTTTATAAGACCTCCTGTTATTTTCTTTTGCACAGTGCAGTAAAGCATATATTTCCATTTGAAATACAGAACTGTGTGTTCCTAGTGAAATGGAGAATTGTGAATTTCTCATTTCACTGTACACGCCCGCTCCAGTTCCCTGCTCGGTTTTGGAACCATCCGTATACCAGATGATGTCTCCAACCGTGCCGGGGAGATCGAGTTGCTGCCACTTACTTCGATTTGGAATTTTTACCTCGAAGTTTTTGTTGAATGAGTATTGGGGAATCATCTGGTCTGTCCTCTCGTCCAGGATATTGCCGCCAACCTGACTTTTTATGTTGTTGTGTCCCAAACTAGCGTAGACATCAGTTGGTTTCTGTTGCTCATTCTTGCCTCTCCCATCACTATAAGGTTAAGTGGTGGAAGGTCTAAAAGACACTCCATGGCTGCTGTTGGGGTTGTTTTAATTGCTCCTGTTATAGCTAAGCAAGCAAGTCTCTGTACCTTGGCCAGTTCTGTAACAGCAGTTCTTTGTCGCATTTTTGTCCACCATACCAGTGATGCGTATGTTATCATAGGCCTTACCACCATAGTGTATAACCAATAGACCATGTTTGGTTTAAGGCCCCATGTTTTCCCATGAGCGCGTCTGATTAACATAAGGGTCATCTCCGCTTTCTTTCTTATTTTCTGAAGATAATGGTTCCAGGTAAGTTTAGAGTCTAGGATGACACCCAAATATTTTACCTCTCCCACAATCTTGATTGTTTCACCTCGTAGGATCAGGGGTTCTAAGCCCTCTAGATTTCTCCTTTTGGTGAAGGCAACTATGGCTGATTTAGAAGGGTTTATGTTTAGTCCCTCTTTTCTCGTCCATCTGGTAACTCCGTTTAGGGCATGTTGCATTTTATTCCTAACAGTATTGTTAAATTTTTCTTGGGCCATAAAGATGAAATCGTCTGCGTATCCCAAGGACATTTAGAAGGTCGTCCATGATGACATCCTCGCTTAACCCGAGTAACAGGAGTTTCTTCAAGAATTGAAGTATATACTGATCTGCTCTTAAGCATGCAGTCTATCAACCTGCAGCTTGTTGCGTCGATCCCTCTGCGCCTCGATGCGTTTGAGACAGATGTTAGGGACGTGTTGTTAAACGCTCCTTCTAGATCCAGGAAGGCACACATTGGTACCTCCTTGTATTTGAGAGCATATTCGGCCTTTTCGACAAGCTCATGTAATGCTGTTTCTGTGGACTTACCTGCTGTGTATGCATGTATGTCCTTGTGTAGGGGTTTGTTCGTAAGTGCATTCTCCCTGATGTGCCTATCCAGCAACTTCTCTAGGGTCTTTAGCACAAACGACATTAGACTTATTGGTCTTAAAGCTTTTGCCCCATCCTGTCCCGTTTTCCCAGGTTTGGGGATGAATGCTACTCTGATTAGTCTCCAGGTTGTTGGTATATAGCCGTATTTACATTACCAATACGCATTTTTAAATATTTTACGTAAGATTAGGGGGGGAAGGAAGTCGAGTCAAATCCTTTTCACATTTTACCAAGGGAAGGGAGGATCCAAAAATTGCCAAAATCGCCTCACGTAATTAATGAATACCCCCAATTTTTTTTTTCGTTGGTCTGTATAAAAAGCATGTTTTTTCGCCCTCATTTAAGGAAAAAAATGTTTTTTAGATAGTATCATTTTTTTTCTTTTTTGCAAACGTGCTTGTCTTTAGGCATACAGCCAGCCTCAAGATGTAAGCTCATTTAAAAAATGTATATAAACAAAGACACAAGTTTTACGCCACTGGGTGACTTTTTTTGTGAACCAAACAGATTTAGGTTAGGTAGTAAGAAAAACGCAAATAATAAAATTACTAATTATTTTTACAATTTTATATTTATTTCAATAATGTTAAATAATTAATGCGGCTTTAACTTTTAATAGATAAGAAATAAATTCAGTTTATAGACCTGGAGCCGAGAGGGTTTTTGCTGGGGGCTGATAGATAACGTTATTCCCCACTTTGAATTCCCGGTATGGCATCCCTAAAGTGAAGCTTTTAGGAGGGGTGAATTTTCAAACGTGTAATTAATATCCATGCCCTTGGATCATAGGCCCCACTTTAATTCTTGATTTATGTCGTCAAGAAGATGGCCAAAGTCGGAGAAACCCAATATACCATACCAATATGGCGTCACTTAAGGTCCGCCATAGTGATCGAAAGGTGTAATTGCGTAACGCTGTTGTTTTGGGGTCTTTGTTAACAATGAACTGTAGAACAAAGAATTCAAAACGCCATACCTCTGGGGCATCGCCAAATGGCCTCCATAATGGGGCAAACATGTCATTTTAGCAATGAACGCCCCATTATAGCGGTCACTTGGCGATGCCCCAGAGGTATGGCGTTGAAATCTTTGTTCTCCAGTTTATTTTTAACAATGATCACGAAACAACAGCGTGGGGCTTATGATCCATGTCCATAGTGGAAAAATTACACATTTCGGTCAGTATGGCGGACCTTAAGTGACGCCATATTGTTATGGCACATTGAGTTCGCGGACTTTGGCGACCTCCTTGACGGTAAAAACAAGAATCCAGGGGCATGGATATTAATTACACGTTTAAAAATTCATTCCTCCGAAAAGCTACACTTTAGAGATGCCATACCAAAAATTTCAAGTGGAGGATAACGATGTCTATTAGTCCCCAAAGCCTCGGCGCGGGGTCTATGATACATGCAAAAACCCTCTCGGTTCCAGGTCTATTATTCATTATAATAGATTGATATCATTACTAAATGCTTATTAAAAAGAACCATTTTACACATACGAGAATTATTCCGAAAATTATTGCCATATTTTAATATATTTACTAAATAAATATTTTGTGTAATACTCGATCAATTATTCTTACTAGAATTTTGGCAATAAAAATATTAAACATGTTCTATATTTTTGAGAAAGTACGCAAAACAAAGTAAAAAGGAACTAGCTTACTGTTGACACACCTAATGGTAACAACTTGTGTTTATCTATATCTGACCTAATTGAAAAAACACAAAACCCTTTTTTTAATTAATTAACTTCCCGCCTCCTTGGGTTATGTAAAACTAATCCAAGAGCTGTTATAAAATTTGCATTTGTGCGCATTAGCATCACATGAATTCTAGCAATAATCCCATTAAAATTTATTTTTAAGATTCAATCACAAGTGAATGTACTATTGCCATTAATCCTATGAAAATTTTTATCAAAATTTTCGCCATAAATTTCACATCATAACCATTACTAACCGGAACTAAAAGTTTATAGTCATCACCAAATAAAAATAAAAATACACTTAGATTTTATTTGAGTATTTGCATGGTCAAAAGTAGTAATTAACTACTTATTTTTGACTTGAATTGGAAGGTCGAAAATTTACATCGGCGAAAAATTGCCTATTATGCCTCGTATGTTTGCTGCAAACTCCAACTTTATCTATAATAGAAACATTTTTGTCCTTTTTCCAACAACTTTTTAACTTTGTTGAAATTTTTAACCGACTTCTAAAAATGGAGGTTATCAATTCGACGCGTATGTACGTATGTAATATTATTGGAACTGCAATATATTAACATATGATAACACAGGTCCAAAAAAAAGTAGTGTATGCTGGGTGTCAGACAAGGATTTTCTGCCGTATTTTTTTCCGCTAAACACGAATCTAAAGTCAAAATTGGGGGTCAAACAGCAAAAAATCGAGAAAACCCCAAAAAACCGACACCGTAATTTAGCGGCAGAAACCTGCTACCACGGAATGTTTGGATTACGACTATATAAACTATAAGAGATACAAACAATTTCATAAAATAAAAAACAGCTTTTTAAATTGTCTGTAAAAAACTTTTATAAATATTTTTAATAAGATAAATAATAAAGGAGATATAAACGAAATTGTAATTTTGACAAACAAATTTAGTCCAAAATAAAAAAATATTTTTTTATTAATGTGATTTTTGTTTTCTTTTTAACAAAATTATTTATTTTATTTATTTAAATTCCAAATTACTTAAAATTTGCAGAAAAAAATCCAAAAATAAAAAAAATATTTTCAATTTTTTTCAGATGCCTTGAAAAAATCCGGAAAATTCGTTTTTTTTTTATTATAACTCAATAAATGTTGCATTTAGACAAAAAGGTTATATACAATGAGGTTTTAGGTTAACTGAAGAAAGCATCGATTTGGCATAAGCGTGGCATCATAAACGCACATTCTAAGGTTCTGCCTAGCGATGAATGAAACCTCTGTACTCAAACAATACAATCCACCAAAACCCGGGAAAATGGTTACTACAGATACTATTTTGTCGTAAAGCGTGGCTGCCAAGTATCTTTCTGTTTTATTTACTTGATAGTATATTATGATAAAATTTTAGTTAATTTATTCTTAAGATTACATTAAATTAAGCTCTACTATTGTATTTTAAACTGTGAATAATATTTGTTACATTTATTACTATAAAGTATTACACAGAAAAGTAATGATGTCAGAATACCATTTTGTTTTTGGACAGCTACTAATAAAGGCGTGACAACGTTACAACAGTGCATTTTTCGTAAAGGCGTACTTCGGCCAACGACTGATAGTCGTTGTACTTCGACCACCTTCGGCTTTGCTCGACAGATGACTTCAATATGGCGTTTTAGTATAAATGTTTCTTGTTTTTTTTGTGTTGTGACAATTGTTTAAATTTTAGTTTTGTGTAAGAACTTTTAATAAATTAAAATGGTAAGGCAGTGCCAAGTGTGTAAAGTGACGGATTATCATTTCACAAGTAAGTACAAACTATGCTTGTACCATTGCGTTTATGAATGAAATGCTTTCTCTATCTATGATGTCAGCTCGTTGGTTATATAACTTAAATTAAAGGTCTTTTTAAAATACACTGTTTACGTCCTATAAAGTTTTGTGTATATTTTATAGTTTTTAAGATATTGTCGTTTTAAATTTAAAAAAAAGACGTTAATACCTGAAATCATGCCTTTTCGCAATTATTTGCTGTTTGACCCCCAATTTTAACTTTAGATTGGTGTTCAGCGAAAAAAAATTACCCCAGAAAATCCTAGTCCGACCACCCCCAGCACACACCACTTTTTTGTGACCCTGTGTAATCTATTAGATCTTCCAAACAAATATACAAAATTTTATATGTGTATGTATGTATGTATGTATATTTGTGTGTATGTTTGTATGTAGGTTTGTATGTATGTTTGTATGTGTGTTTGCATGTATGTTGGTATGTATGTTTGTATGTTTCTCCACGCATTTCTCCAAAACTACTTATCGGATTGTGACTATTCTTTTTTACTGGCTTACATTTACTTCAATTTAGGGAACAGTAAAAATCCAAGACCAAAGTCGGTGCAATAGTTTTTATAACATCTGTATACAGGGTGTCCGGAAAATACATGTACAACGTTTGAGAGAGCGTCAAAGATTTTAAAAAATTTGGTTTTTTCTTAATTTTTCAAAAACGTTCAAGTTGATTTCAATAATTTTTGTTGATGAGTCTCGGGCTATAAAATGACGTTTGCTGTAGGCACAGTTATCCACTCTACTTAACCTAAAGTATTATAAACGTGACGTCATATGTACCTATATCTTCGGATTTTTTTATGTCATTGTCTTACTGATAAATTAAATACTATTTTCTAATAAAACAATGTATTTGGAAGATTTTTCATCTCAAGCAAAATTTTGCTGGGATAAGTGGTTATGCCAGAAAAAAATCATTTTTAATTACGGGCTCGGGCATAATATTTTGTTAATAAATGAAAAATCTCGATTAAAACAAAACATTAATTAAGCAAAATGACCACCATTTTGTTGAATACACTTATTTACACATCTTAAAAAATAAACTTGAACTTTATTTAATGTCGCGGGATTATTAGGATGGTTGCTTGCATTTAAAATTTGTTGCCATAATTCTTCGCGCGTGTTCACAGGAGTCTTATAAATTTTGGATTTAAGAGCACCCCACAAAAAGAAATCACACATATTTAGGTCCGAAGAACGTGGTGGCCATCGTACTGGTGCATCATCGCCTCTTCCAATCCACCTATGAGGGTATTGATCATGAAGGTATCGTCGAACAGTCCCTGCCGAATTATAAGGGGCAAATTTTCCAGAAAAATTGGCAAAGTGTTTTGCAAAAAATTAAGATAAATATTTCCATTCAATTTGTCTGGTAATAAATTACAGGACCAATAAGGTATCGATCGATAATACCTGCCCAAACATTTATTTTAAATTGATGTTGCTGGTGAGTAACTTTAATGACATAAGGATTTTCATCGGCATAAACATGTTCATTGGGTAGGTTGGTAACTCCTGATCTTGTAAAGGTCGCCTCGTCGGTAAATAATATCTTCTTACTAAAATTTAGATCATGAATTCTTTCGTTCCGAATAAATGTACAAAATAGGAGCCGCTGAGGGGGATCAATGGGCAAAAGTTCCTGAACTGTTTGGATGTGATTACGGTGGTTTAGGAACCGCCAACTCACTTTCCAACAGGAGTGTACTGTACTTGGTTCTTCTTCAACTTTTAACAAAATTTCCTCCTCGTTTTCAACAGTTCGAGTTGTCCGATTACGCCCCTACCTTCAAATTTTTGTTCAAAGCTACTTGTTTCCCGAAGACGACGTTCAATACTTGCAAATGTTTGATGATTTGGTATACGACGGTCTCTCCATGTAAACCCCAACACTTTGACGTCCATTTCCTTGGCAAAACCCGTACACCAGATGCATGTCAACTTTTTCGGAGTTTGTATAGTTGTCCATATTTACCGTTATAGTAAAAAATTTTAGAAGTTAAAAAAAGTGGCCTTAATGTTCAAACTCTGACATCAATTTGTCAACAGAAATATTAAATGTCATAGCAACACAAAAACATAATAAAAACACCAGCAAACAATGTTTAGTAATAACGTTTTATTACAATTATTAAAAAAATATCTTGCCCGAGCACCTAATTGAAAATGATTTTTTCTGGCATAACCACTTATCCTAGCAAAATTTTACAAGAGATGAAAGATCTTCCAAATATATTGTTTTACCAGAAAATGGTATCTAATTTATTAGTTAGTCAATGACATAAAAAATTAGAGGATATAGGTACATAAGACGTCACGTTTATAATTCTTTAGGTTAAGTAGAGTGGATAACTGTGCCAACAGCAAACGTCATATAGCCCGAGACTCATCACCAAAAATTATTAAAATTGACTTGCACGTTTTTGAAAAATTTAGAAAAAAACAAAATTTTTAAAAATCTTTGACGCCCTCTGCATGCTAATTGAAGCAATTTTGTATATAGGTAAGTTCACTTTAATAGATTTATTTTGACGCCCGGAGTCCCTCATCAAACGTTGTACACGTATTTTCCGGACACCCTGTATATAAAAGAGAAAGGTCACTCATTTATACATTTACTGATTAATTAGTCAGCTAAGAAAGGTTTTTAGGAAACATCCCTTTAAAGGGGTAGATTGGGGGGTAAAAGTTTCTATAAAACTTTATCATTTTGCACTTAGAAGTATGTACATTGAAATGTACGCTATTGATTACGAAAAAAAAAATGATCTGTTCTAATATTTTTGGAATTACATCCCTTACAAAGTTAAAATGGGGATGAGAGTTTGTACACAAAAACTCGACATTTTTAAAGTTGTAAGTATGAAAGTTGGTAATTAGGCTTTAATTACTCAAAAAAATAACAAAAGTCAGCTAAGAAAGGATTTTAGAAAACTTCCTTCCTAAAGGGGTAGAATGGGGTTTAAAAGTTTGTAAGAAACTTTGCCATTTCTGGACTTAGAAGTATGAAACCTAGTATATAGGCTGTTTTTGTTTTAAAATTTTGGATCCTTTTTTTAAAAGTAACACTTTGTGACTGGCTGAATGGCTGGTCAGCCTAGTGCCAAAACCAAAAAAAAAACATCTCTTAGAGGGTTAAAATGGAGATGAAAGTTTGTAAATCGCCATATATGAAGTTGAAAATATGGGAGTTGGTAATTAATCTTCTGATTACCCAGGAAAATAGAAAAGGTGGTAGTGATTTGGAACTTCATCTCCTAAGGGGTTAAAAGGGGGGGATGAAAGTTTGTATGGGAAATTGTACTCATTCACAAACGCCATTTATATAAGAAAATGATAACAAATGATATACCAGCCATTACCGAACGATATTGTGAACTATAAATAAGACCCCTGTATGGTAATTTTAAATAAGTTTGTTAATTTCTAGCAATTTAAAAAAAGTAATTAAAATAAGATTACTAAACAGTAAGCACCATATAACCAATTTTTAAAAAAATCAAATCAACATAAGAAAGGGGTTTTATCGTTTCAATCAATTGACCCTAAAATATAAAAAACTACCATTTAAAGAGGGCATTTTCTGGGGTAAATTTGTCCACTTTTCAGTTTTTTAATTTTAACTCAAATTCTATACACTTTTTGTAAACATACATTAACAAACAGTTGTTTAAAATTAAATATCCTTTTAAAATGTCAAGTCGCCTTCTAAGCTTAAAAAACATTTTTGACAAAAATATATATTTAAAGAATGAAGCAAAAAAACCCAAAAATATGGAATTTTTTTTATTCCTCTAATTTTGCCTCATTACTTTTTTCCACGTGAATTAAGGTATAGGTATTACTTTACGGGAAAAAAACTGTTATTATGTTCTTAAAAATGGTTTTTGGTAACAGTCTTAAGGATTTGTAGTAACCGAGATATGATTTTTTAAAGTTGGCTACTCTCATCGTTTTTTGCTAACTTTCAATATATTGTTTTCAAAGTTTGTCATATAACTTCTTCTCTGTCATATAACAATATGTAATAAAAAAAATTATTACATATTTTACGACCTTTAAAACTGTGCCTAAGAAAAAAGTGAAGGATTAATAGTAACAGATATTTTTTATTATTTTTTTTTCAAATTCTTACCGTTTCTTATTTTTGCCACCTTTTCACTGTTATCATAAGTTTTTTTGTGTATAAAATAAACAAACCAAAAATAAAAATTAAATTCAATTATTCTTCATGGAAAACGTCTTATTTATTATTTGTTTTGCTAACTGAACTTTTTATATTTACATATTTAAATACTAAAATGATAAAAAATAATAATATTAATATCAAATTCTTCGTCAGCATATTCTCGAACATCTTCTTCTGCTTCCTTAAATCCTTTTGTAAATCTACAGGCTAATTTTCAAGCCAAACCTGTGGAGCAGAAGGTATGAAAATTGATATAAGTCCATGTTTCAAAGGCTTCCCACCCTAGTTTAGAATAGCCCACTTTGAAATATCTGGGTTACTGTTACTTCTATATATGTACTTTAACCAGACACCATTTTAATTGCTTTCAATGTCATATTGTGTATACCTAAACCCACAGGGAAAAAACTTATAGGAAAAAGTTTGTAAAATATTTTTAAATAACAAACAGACCTAGATAGAGACACTAGAAAGGTAAATGACTAGACCTGATTGTCCAGATTTTTTAAAAACCATAGTTGCCGGAAATAAAATGATGTTTTGGGAAAAAACTCGAACACATACAAGGAAATCACAACAAAAGGTCTTTAGGATTACTTTAACTTTTAACGTGGTACATTATATCTGTAGCTACAATAGCTTTGAAAAAACTCGGATTCTTCTTTCGAGTGTTAGTGTTCTAATATGTATCCCAAATCAGACCTTGCTTAAAATACTGTTTTCATGTCTGGTAAGCGACATTTTATACAACCCCACTCATTTCCGATTTCGTCTAAAAAAGAACCGTTTGTCCTATTAATGATCCTACTCGTATATGAAAGCTTTCTTTCCTTGCTCATTGACGAGCTGTAGGCGACTTTTTGCTCTTTAATGGATATTTTTTACGAATTCTGCTCTAAGGAGTTAGCCAATATAATTCTTTGTCTAGCAGCTCCCACTAGAGCAACCATCAATCCAAAAAAGACAGAGATGGTTCTCTTCACAAGGAAAAGGAGGGTGGTGAACTTGAACGCTCCTAGACTCCTAAACACACAACTAAGCTTTGCTACAGAGGTGAAATACCTTGGGGTAACCTTTAATAGTAAGCTAACATGGAACTCCCACTTGGAGAAAAGAATCAAGAAAGCATACATTTCTTATGAGCAGAGTCGCCGGACCATAGGCAGATCCTGGGGACTGTCACCTAGAGTCACCCTGTGGATCTATACGGCCATCATAAGGCCTATGCTAACCTACGGTGCTGTTGTCTGGGGGCAGAAAGCCCAGCAGACGACAGTTATCCGAAAGCTAGACCATGTACAGAGAATGACTTGTCTCAACACCACCGGAGCCATGAGAACCACACCAACTAGGGCCATGGAGGTAATCCTAAACCTCACAATCCTTGACATAATCGTTATGGAGGTTGTTTTGACGGTTATGTTGCGTCTCCGCCTGTTGGTATAATACCCGACGTAGGAGTTGGCGCACACGCGATAGGATCGCTCCCACTGCTGCAGGCGAAAGTGGACTCTATTGCGCCATGTTTTGTTTTTAACAATCCCTACAAAATTGACGTCAAAGGAGAATCGAATACAAACGTGGCAGGTATAACATCAAATGGGCTATGGGTGAGTCGGCCAGCGTGCTCCAAACTGAGCTCACAGGCACCTGCAAAAGAAATAAGCAGTAGAAACATTACTGGTAAAGTCGTGCTTTTCCATACGGATTGCAAACAGACACTACTAGCCCCAAGGAGACCACGCTACACCTAGGGTCTGGTACTAGAATGTCACCGTGCCCTTGTAAACGCTTTCAGCATGAATGTGGTCACTCTGCTGGACCAAAGGAGACGCGCACTCCAAAGGCAACCGCATCGCTGACTCGTTGGCCAAGAAGGCTGCCGGGACAAAACCTTTTGGACCCGAATCTTTCGTAGGTCTAACAGGGTTTACGATAAGGGACCTAATTAAAAAACACTCTCATCAGCAGTTTACAACACGATGGGATGAAACAGTAAACTGTAACTTTTCCAGGGACTTATTGAACTATCCTGACAGAGATACAGCTATAGTCTGACAAACTTAACTGTAACAGCGAAAGGAATTCAAACTATTTCGAACGAATATATGTGTGTGTGCCAAGTTTAACTACAAGAAAACAATAGTACTTACTACTATATACTCAAGTAGTAATTTTAATGTTAAAATATTTTTTTTACAACAACTAAATAAAATATTGAAAAAAGCTAAGAATTTAATGTGGTTGTTATATACTTTAATATTTATTTAATATCTATTTTGTTTAAGGAATATTATGTTATTAGGTAATTATTTTCCAAAGACCTTATCGATTTTGTCTAAACTGGCAACATCAAACAAAAGGCTTGTCCAGTTGCGAACTAAACGAATCTGGTTGGTGGAGTTTGTCACATGTTTTGTTTCTATGGGATAAATTTACTTGTGATTGGAAGTGTTTGCGCTGTTTCTGGTTCCTCTCCTGGAATGTCGAATATTTAAACATTCAGTGTCGGAGGTCGAAGGTTTTATCCTTATTTCTAAGTGTTAAATTTGGTGTTGTCTAATTTTGTTTGTTTTGTTGTGTTTTGTTTTTCTACCTTGTATATACATTTTTTAGTTCCTATTTGATTTTTTAATAGTATTTTAATAGTATTACTATTGTTTTAAAATGAACAAATTTACTTGCGGAAAGACACTACATGGACAAACAAGAGAAGTGATAGCAAATGTTTATAGGTAAGTAATAATCTTATAAAACAGTAATCATGTTTTTTCTATTGGGTTTGAACATTAAATATACGAAAAAGAAAGCTTTATAATATGTAGCGGCAACTAAAGTTGGCAAGTCATCTGTTTGCAACATTTTTTACGAAGAGGGTCTTTATTCGTCTTTATACTATTTTTTACGTCAAAAATATGAAAAAAGTATTGTTTTCATTAAGCTGTTAGCAAGTAACAAAGAAAGCGGGCAAGTCTCGATGATTAGGCAACCTCTTGTCACTAAATAAAGACTGAGTAATACGCTTTTATTTCAGAACTTACCACTGTTATACACAGAATAAAGCATGCAGCTTTTCATAAATTAAATAAAGGCTACTTTTAAATACACTTTTGTCCATTTTATTTTTGTTTTATTTTGTTAATACGGTTTGCGATGAAGAAGCCGCAAGCAATTCTCTAAAATTGACACTTAAACGTAAGCTTGATCGGGTATCTCTTTACATCGGAGTTGCCGTATCAACTGTTCGAAAAATAAATAAAGAAGATAAGGAACGGTTGGAAAATAACTCCAATCAAATGTTATCCAGTCCTAAAGAAACGACGGCGTCTTTCTCTTGTCGAGAAGAATGAAAATTTTGATTTTCAAGTGATAAGACATATGATAAATAGGTTTTATCTTGAATTAAAAGTTGTCCCGACAACTAGAAAATTGTTCAAATTTTCCATATTCTAGGGAAACACTTAGGATGTTACTAATAATGTTAACAATGCCTATTTGATCTTTAAAGCAGGGTTAGCCACGGGTGATTACCATGGCCAAATGAATAGGGAAAATTTTACCCGATGGCTGACTGAGAAACTTCTTCCTAATATACCGGCCAATTCGGATATTGTATTTGACAATGCTCCTTATCATTCCATCCAGGAAGATAAAACACCGACAAAGTGGTCTTTGAAAAATGATATAGTCGCCTGGTTAACAAAGAAAGGTACTTATATCCTAAAACAGCCACACATTAAATTATAAATTAAAATATTTTATAGGTATAAATCATGACCCAACTGCCAGAAAATTTGAGCTGTATGATTTGGTATTAAAAAATAAACCCTTGATCATCAAAAAAATTACGAAGGTGATCGAATCATAAGATCAATGGGTCATATTCCTCTTAGAACCCCTCCTTATTTATGCGAGTTAAATCCTATAGAATTAGCGTGGGCAAAACTTAAATTTATTATAAGAAACCGGAATACAACCGGAAACTTTAACCTAACTGCATTAAAAGAAGTCACTGAAGAAGCAATATCCTCCATATTCATTAATGATTGGCAGAAATTTTGTCAACATGTTAGAAACACCGAAGATAAATTTTGGGAAACTGACCAATTTATGGAGGAAATTAAACCTATTATAATTACTGCAGAACCAGAAGATAATAGCTATACTTATAGTGACAATGATGATGATGATGATGATGGGGAAGTGGACGAATAATGCTTACTAAGTAAGTTTTTATTTTATAAATTTCTTTGTCATTTATCAAAAATTGCAATGATAATACTACAGGGAACGTAAAACGACGTTTCCTCATTTTGAATTATTACCAAAAATTAAAAATACCGCCTATCTTAGAGGTAAACAAATAAAAAAACCGATTAGATGATTATGATGATTTTTTTGCATTTTTAACTTTCCCATGAAATATTTTGTGAAATTGTTACTGATGGCCTTTAAATGCCTTTATTTTTGGTGACGACCATACATTTAAAATATATTTTAAATAAAACATAAATGTATACTGTACACATTATTTCATTTAAACAAATTACAAAATATTCCTGAACTTTTAGAAAATTCGCACGCCGCTGTGCTTTTTATGAATAAAGTACGCCATGTTTGGTTTACAACTTCCTTCCCCTTACCGACGCCGCACTGTTACAGATACGGTTGCCAGACAATAAACATTACTTGGCAAAGCCTAGGGCGAGCCTTCGTCTAATCACGGGCGTTCTTACTGGATATTGTCAACTACGGAAATACCTCTTTAGAATGGCTATAAATGACACACCTCTGTGTAGAGGTTGTGAACAGGAAGACGAGACGGTGGAGCACATTTTTTGTGACTGCCCTGCACTCTCGCCTAAAAGAAGATCCATGCTGGGCGAGTATTGGCTTTCTTTGGCCGACATTAAGGAGATTCCGGCGACGTTCTCACCTACTTTAAATCAGTAGGATGGGCAGCGTACTGAGTGAGGAGTCCCCTTTAGGTAGCACAACGGGCCAACTAAGGCCTAGGTGCAGTGATGTTTATCATCCTCCGCACTTTTAGATACAGATGCAGAGGGCAACACGAAGTGCCACCCTCATGCATTCTTTTGAGGTCCTTTTGAAAAGGCTCTTTTTTTCAATTTGTTCGTTTTTTCATCCCTAGAATGTATACACTGTATATACTACTGACGTCTTTTCTCTTTTCCCTCCCCCAAACATTCAAATATTTAAGCTCTAACTTAACTAACTGCCTATTACCTAAGGGTACCCACGATACGTTAGTATTTAGTCTTTAAGCTTTTGTGAACTGTCTCATTATTAAACAAATATGTAAAACGTGAGTTCAAGCTCAAAAACGCATTTTGTTTTTGAAATACAAAGATGAAAAAAAAATGTGTTAAATATTTAAATAAATTATTTTCCAATTTAACTGATTTTTATACGTTAAAATTGTTGGACATTAATTCCTAATAATTTAATCACCATAATAATGTGAGCTTGTTAATTTAGTTAATTAATTCCGCAAAAATTATACAGCAAATTTCCTACATAGATTAAAATATTTATTGAAGTGTGTTAAATATTTAAATAAATTATTTTCCAATTAAGCTGATTTTTATACCTTAAAATTGTTGGCCATTAATTCCTAATAATTTAATCACCATTATAGTGTGAGCTGGTTAATTTAGTCAATTAATTCCGCAAAAATTATACAGCGAAATTTCGTGGTCCACGACTAGATAAATAATTTTAAACATGTAAACAATTTTAAAATCATTATCATTATTATTACCGGCAAGTCCGGAAACAATATTATTTTTTTCATCTATGGAGTCATATTTCATAAAAAAATAATAATATAATTTAAATTATAGTGATTCATGCATCAGATGTATGAAAGAGGAGATAAATATTTAAATTACTATATGCATGTATTAATATAAAAAATAGTTTTATTGCATCTGTTCAGTTGGTGTTACCTACTTATTTTCTCTGAAATACAATTTTTACATTGTTTTTATTGACAAAATTATTAAATTGCAAAAATGTATGTAGGCATTTTCTTTTTGGCAGTTTTAACCTTTATGGTAAGTTGATTGCTTGTTAATTATAGATTCCAAGTATATATATATATATATATATATATATATATATATATATATATATATATATATATATATATATATATATATATTAAAAAAATTAAAAACTGCCAATGAGTACAGTACCCTTATTTTAAAAAAAATAACAAAATATTAAATAAAAAAGTTGCTTAGAAACGAAAGTAAGTAAAAAATTTTGAAAATCTTATGAAAGTGTAGAACAGTATAGGGTAGACCGAGGCGAATGGGATCTTTTTTAAGGATATAAAACAATACCAAAGTATAATATATGTACCTTTTTGTTGACAAAATTGTAATTGGTAACAATCCAGCTATACAATAAATATTTTAAAACTAAACTACTTGTTTCTATCCAAATAAACTTTTTTTTCAAACTTATTATATTATTAAATCAATCACTGCTATACAAAAATAATTTAATTTATTGCCTTTAAGGGTCCGTTTTGTCTATGACTCGTAATATATGCCTAACTGGTCTCATGAGGCTTTGGACATCATGTATATTTATTTCTCTTACTTTTTGAAAGATTCCCTTCCGAAGTTTTTGTTCGTTTCGTGCTTCCCAGCCGTTATCGTAGACTTTCTGAGCCAATCGAGCCCAGAAATTTTTAATTGGCCTGGCTTGGGGGACATTAGGGGGGTTATCAATCCTAAGCACATACGGAATATTTTTGCTTCTAGCCAGTCAGGTGTAGCTCTGGCATAATGTGCTGATGCCAGATCTGGCCAAAACAAATAATTTCCATCACCATAATGTATGTTAATTAAATTAAGCAATTTAGTTTAACACTCTCTGATGTAGACCTCGGCATTCACTGCTTCTCCTCTTACATGACCAACAAAAGGACTGGATACACCTCTTTCCGATATGGCACACCATACCAATACTTTATCTGAAAACTTAGCTTTGGCTTTATATCTAACTTTATTTGGGTCTCTTCTATATTGTCGGTGTAAAATCCAGGATTTCCCGGTAGTTCTGCATGGCTAAGGGTGAAATATTTTTCATCATCCATGACAATCGATCTGTTATTCGCGAAGTGAACTCGCCTTAAATTCCGACAGCACCTAGGTATTCTTGCTAGCTGAACATCAGTAAATTTGGGTGTCTTTTATTCCTTTTCGGTATTTTAAACCACTTCTAGCAATATACCGAGAAACAGTTGCGTTGGAAACTCGAAAGCGAGGTCCAACTTTTCTGGTAGACTGTCCAACGACATTTTTCACTCTTCGAACTAATCTTTCCTGCTGGGCATCAGACAACTTTATTGGTCGACCACTTTTCATACATGGGATTCTTTCTTCACATTCCAGAACTGTTCGATATATGGTGGATTTCGAAATATTTTCTCCTTAAAAAATATTTACTTTTTCTTTTTTGGGCATTTGCCCAACTACTTTATAAATACTTCTCTGAATATCTAGCTTGTATGCCATTGCGAAATAAATTATAACATGGCGAAACCATAGCAACTGTGAATTCCAAGGATCACTTGATATACGGCATCCATATTTCTGCGAAACACCTGGAATTTTTTTCTCAAACCTTCTGTAACAGGGGCTAATTCTCCATAATATTAACTAAAAACTTAAAAGACAGAAATAACCGAATCGGCCCAATTCTCGGGGCGAATGGGATCGTCTATAATATCTAGTTAAATCAAACTTTAAAATCATTAACAGAATTAAAGTAATGAATAATGAGATCAATAATAATTTTTTCCCTGCCATATCAGCACAGTTTTCGTGGCACAATTTTTCGCGTGGGTGGTACTGAATCCAATCATCTGATGATGGATAAATGAACTTTTCTGAGCAGTAAATACAATGCCGATCTTTCTGGTTTGCAGATGAACCTTTGACTGTTATTCTTTGCAGACTTTTATTTTTTTCCTCTTTACAGTTTTTTTGTCATCAATCTTATTTTCTTTTTCTACGGTCTTTTTATCAGTCTTAAGTTTTTTCTTAGCATCTAAAAGCTTTTCAGCATTCTCGTCTTAGACTGGCTGTCCACTACGTGTCTTAATGACACCTCTGGAGAAAAAGACTTCTTTGTAAGCTTGTGTATGCCAAATTGTAAATCTCAGCAGCCCGACGTAAGGTTAGCTATTTGTTCAGGACTTTATTTGCGGCATCTGTCATTTTTGTCTTGGGACCATTTACCCTCATTTGATTTTATTTTGTACGTGCGAACCATCTACAATAAAGTAAAAATGCATCATTTAACCCAAATATAAAATAAATAATTTTAAAAACGTGATCCAATTCTCCCCGATAACGTGATCCGAATAACCCCATATTAACCACTTTTTACACATTAACGAAAAACATTATGCCTAAAAACTAAAATATATTTTTTTTAAATAGGTCCCTTACCAATCAATATAAGACATATATTTGAAAGTTTTAACATAAACCCTTGGAGTAAAACAAAAAAATGATAAACACCTACCTTAGTAAAGCGGCAAAATTGTAACGTACACAAACACAGCGCTCGCTTGCGAGCTTCGCTGACACTTATGTACTATAGTCCAGTGATTCTCAACCTGGGTTCCGCGGAACAATAGGGTTCCGCGAAGAGATATTTGGGGTTCTGCCAGCGATAAAGAAATTTTTAAAAAATAAGTATCGCCCTTGTAATATCTGTCGCCGCCCGCCGCCGCAAATATATCGTGTTGTAACTTACTAAATATGATTTCGGTCGAAGATCGCTAAGGGATTTTATACGTCATTATTTGTCTGTTTTAATTACGCGTAAGGATAATAGTATATAGGTGTTGGTTTTAGACCTGTATATTTATTGTAAAATATTTATTTATTATGGATTAATGGCTTTTAACCGGAAGTTTAAAGAAACGAGAGATGGAATCAACCCAGGATGACGAAAGTAACGACGAACATGTGAGCAACGTTAATAAAACTAGAAATGAGCCTACGCCTACAATTTCAGGAATTGTTGCTGCTGCAAATAAGAAGGTCAAAATTTCAAAATACTGGTAAAAGTATTTGTCCTATGGTTTTGTTTATGTTGGAGATTCTAGTGCTCCCAACGGCCAGTGTGCACTGTGTTTTAAAACTTTTAACAACAGCTCATTAGCTCCAGCAAAACTGCTAGGATACTTACAAACAAATCATGTTGAGTACAAAGACAAACCTATAAATTTTTTCAATATAAGTTGGACAAAATAAACAATAACCAGAAAAACTTATCTTCTCTAGTAGACAGTGACGTTAATGAATAAGCATGTAAGGCTTTATTTCAATTAAGTTATCGTATAGCTAAAGAAGGAAAAGCGCATATAATTGTCGAAACACTAATAAAACCATGTATCTTAAATTTTGTTGAAACCATGCGTGGTGGAAAGTTAAGTAATAGTATAAAGATTATGCCACTTTTAAATGATACTGTTCAAAGAAGGATGGATGAAATAAACAACTACATAGAAAAAACAGTTATCCAACGGATACAAAGCAGTACTTGGTACTCATTACAACTTGATGAAACAACAGACGTTGCAGGGCTTGCAGTACTGCTTGTTATTGTCAGGTACATATACAATAATTCTACAGAGGAAGAAATGTTATTTTGCAAACCATGAAGCCAAGTTAAAAAAAAAATTAAAGTTTTGGGCATCCTGCGTTTATACGTAATTTAATTATAGCACAATTTACAACTACACCTAGATAGTTTTCCACGAACTTTTTTTCTATAATGATAATAAATATCCCGGGTAAATCTCAAAAAAAAATCAAGCATCCAAAAATATTTTTTTTAATTATCCCTTTCACCTAAAAAGGTATTTAACTACTACTAATGGGGTTTCTCAGAAAAAAAATATCGTGCTTTAGGATTCCGCGTTCCACAAAAGGTTGAGAAACACTGTACTAGTCCAACCGAATCACCACCAATGCAATGGCGGGGAATGCGGGAAACGCGGGGCATAAAACACCAGTCACTTGTGTTTCGTGTTACACGTTTTTCAAAATATTAACGGATTTCTTATTTTAATCCGATTCACAAAACTGGTCCAATTCGCCTCGGTCTACCCTACTTATTAGTTCTACACTAATGAAAATATGTATGCATATGTTACTTCAAAGTGCAAAATAGTAAGATTATAAATAGATAACTGTGTCGATCTAAAAATTGTTGCACTACAGGACTGCAGAGTGTGTGTGTGCTACGGGTCAGGAAAGGCCAAAAAAACCAAAACTCCAGAGGATAAGGAACTCTATCACGAGGCTCTCAGAACCTACAAGAAGGAAACCGCTTTATCGAAACAAGAAACCTGCGGAAGCATAGAAAAATCCAAAGACACATCTAGACTGCTAAAGGTTCTGAAGTTGGACCCACAATTAAAACTGGGGATACTTGGAAAAGAGAATGGAACATATACAGAAAACTTCGGAGAAAAATGTTGGAAGCTGACAGCAGAGATCCTCAATGTCAGGAGGATGGAGTGGGCGGTGGGATCGTTTGGGCCATTTAAGGCGGCGGTACCGGATGGAATATTTCTGGCACTACTGCAAAATATTCTGGACATTCTCACTCTGCCCATGTTGAAGGTCATGAGGGCTTCTATGGCTCTGGGGTATATCCCCAAGAGCTGGAGGAGGATCAGACTGGCCTTTATACCAAAGCCTGGCAGGACGGACTACTGCGAGAGTAAAACGTTTAGACCCATAAGTCTCACATCGTTCTTTTTAAAGACGATGGAGGGAATGATAGATGGGCACATAAAAGTTAAATACCTAAAGGAAAACCCACTCAACAAGAGACAATTCGCATACACGGCAGGAATCAGCACTACAGCTGCACTACATGAGCTTGTTGGAAACCTGGCAAAATGTCGAGATACGAAAGACTACGCTCTAGTGGCCTTTCTAGACATAGAAGGAGCATTTAATAATAGCACGACAGTGGTAATATGTAATGCACTTGAGAAGCATGGTAACGACAAGACTATCATACGATGGATCCCTCTGCGAACTGATAGGAATGTCATCCTGGAGGTTGGAGATACCACAACTGAGGCTACAGTCAGCAGAGGATGCCCCCAGGGGGGGAGGCGTCTTATCTCCACTCCTATGGAACCGGGTCATAAATGGACTACTGGAGAAAATCAGTAGGAGAGGTACACATATACAAGCCTTTGCAGATTATGTGGTCATTATGGTCAAAGGTAAACATGCAAACACGATAGTGAATATTATGGAAAGAAAAATGGTGTCAGGAAAACGGACTGACAGCCAATCCATCAAAAACAGAGCTCGTATTATTTACTAGAAGGAGAAAACACACCAGACTTAGGAAAGTGAAGTTCGGTGAGAAAGAACTAGAATACTCCAGTACAGCCCAGTATCTTGGAGTGATACTAGACGACAAGCTGAATTGGAGAGTACATCTTGAAATGGTAGCGAAGAAGCCCACAGGATCGCTATGGCTCTATAGAAAAGTCGTAGGACGGGACTGGGGACTTTCTCCTAAGATCATGAAGCGAGGAAACTCACCATGCAACAATAGATAGATAGATAAATGGGTCAGAAAAAAGTTCTTAATAAACTCTTACCAGAGCAGAAGAAAATTTATTCACCATTACATAGGATTTTTAATTTTCGGGATCAAATCCTGTTTTGAAATCCCGGGAATAAAAACCAAATCCCGGGATCTCGGTATTCCGGGATCCCGAGATTAACCCTAATAATATTTTTACTAAAAAATCTAACATAAGCAACAGCAAATAAAAAACCAAAAAATAAAAAAATATATATAAATTTTTATACAGTCGCATATTATAGGATAGGTACCTGAATAATAAACAGTCCAGTAACAAACATTAAACAAACAGTAATAACAAAACATTTTTTCAAAAACATATTAATAAATTATTAAGATACTTACTCTTTAAATATTGTGAAAAAAAACTTTGACCGCTTTTTTTAATATTCTAGAAAAATCAGAAAGGGCCTAAACTCATATGCAATGATAGGTACGGGTTTTCCCACTTTGATAAACTTTGAATGATTAAAAAATATACATTATTTCCCGAGTACTGTAATAATTCGTCCGCCCGCTTATAAGTGAATCCATGAAGATAGCGGCATTCTAGCGGTAAAGAGGCAGCTGAAATGATGGGACTTTTGGCTCCCGTTATCTCGAAAACTATCGATTTTTCGAAAAAAATTATAAAAACCATTTTTGTAGATTACAAGGCGATCTTTATTTTTTGTTTAAATTTTGGCAGATATTAGCGGGAAACCCATTTTTTTGGCCTTGAGGGACCATTTTCAGCCCTTTTCCACTTATTAATGTTAATAAACTTTTTTTCGCTCGAAAGCATGCCTAAAGACCTAAGAATTACGCCACAAGTGCTTTTATTTTTATACTTAATAAAGACAGAAATGTACGCGTGTAAACCTTAAAGACAAATGATTGTTTGATTATCTTATTCCTTTTTTGATACATTTTTTTTGCCTTGCAAACGGGTGCTTTAGCCTTTTTGATACAAAATAAAGTATTTTTTGTAAAAAAAGTGTTCTAGTTAGTTTTTCATAGTCTCTAAAACTTTACTATTTACTTGTGATTTGTTTTTCTCATATTTTGTATCTTAAAGACTTTTGGACGACAGTAGATTTACAAAAGCCCCCAAAAAAAAAATATCAAGGTGTGACGAAAAAAAAAAATACAGAACAGTGTTATATTTAGCTTAAAATCTTTAAAAAACTCCTGTTTTCTATAAATTTTATAGTAAAATATTTTATTATATTTTAGGTTTCATCCAATGCCCAGTTTAATTCTCAATTCCCCGCCCAGTTCCCTCAATACCCACCTCAGTTTCCAAACAACCAAAACCCTCAACCTTTCAATCCATATGTGCCGTTTAGAGGAGGGTATCAGCTTAGACCAGGACCACCCAGGTTTAACCCATTTGAAAATGTTTATAATCCACAAGGTGAAAAATTAACTTGCAAAATGGTTTGCGCACCAGAAAATGAGGAAATTGATGATTTTGCTGGAACTGTGGCACCTCCTGAGAAGAAAGACAGTGGTGAAAATAAAATAGAAAAGAAGGTAGAATAAACACATTTGGTAATAATTATTGTAAATAACATAATAAAGAATTTAAAAAAAATGTTTTTCTTTTGTGACAGAAAGAATCATTAGAAATTAATGAAAAACTAGCATTTATGATAAAAAATTGGAGTATTTTTTAATAATCTCGACGAATTTAATTTAAACAAGGATTTAACTGATTGCTGAAGTTTTCTCGTTCGATGAGAGATGGTACTATTAAGTTCATCGATTTACTTTTTAAAAATGGTAGTACTTTTTTATCAACACATGCAAGTTTCTTAAAGATCCGTCAGCTATTCAAAGTACAATGTCAGAGTAGTGAATTGCCTAAGCATTCACTACTCTGACATGTTATTAGGCAGTGTAAGCAGCATTTTGGCTAAAGTTTTGAGTTCCAGAAAGTTGTGTGCACTATAGGTGCCGCATTCGCTAACGCTGGAACAAAAACACTCTCTCACCTACATTATAAGCGTTTTAGAACTAATAAAAAGGATTTTGTTTTGTTTTACTACTATAAAAAAGACTTGGGTCTACCGCCATGATTCTGAATTAAAAAAAGAGGCTTATATAGACTAATCGTACCCAGTATACCTTTTTAAATCGTAAATATTGACTATGCACTGATCATTTATTGGTAGGTGTTACAGGATAAATGCGGTTTATTGACTAAAAAATAGGCCAAGAAAGTGCAAAAAAGCCATTTTGGAACAATTCTACTCAGTATGCCATCTAATCTATATATACGCGATAAATAACCCTGTGAAACTTTAATTGAGTATACAAGTACGATTGTCTTAAAATTCCTATTTTTTAACAGTTTCTACTAGTTTTAGGGCTATTTTCCCGTGGCGGCAGGTGTTGGCCATTTGGTAAATCAGTAGTCGCACCATCCTTAAATGTATGTTCTAAAATTGTATTTAAAATTTTTATTACAAGTAACCAATCATTTGCTAATGTCAATTTGTTAAAATATAAAAATTATGGACAGATTAAAATAGGTTTTTCCAACTTCTAAAAAAAATGGAAAAATTAATTGAAATTGTTAGGAGTTTTTCTGTGTTATACAATACTACTCACTCATGAAGATTACATAAAAGCAATAAATTTTATTTCTCATTCCTTTTACTTCTTTTTTTTTGATGAGTAGGTGCAACCAAATAAATATCTCTTTATCTTTAGATTGAGATTGTTAATCAAAAAAATAGCTGGCTTGCTTTCATTTCGAATACTGGAAAAAGTGATGGAGATTTGGGATGTGTTCAATTTGTGTTGCTATTAAAAAACATGTACTTGGGCTGGGTTTCGGTCATAAGTAACAAGAATCTTGGTAAAAATTTAAAAACATAAATTTAACGATGATGCGGGTATTAATACACCAAACGGCCAACACCAACCGCCTCTATTTTTCTAGTCAATAAACAGCAGTTATTCTGTAAAATCTATTAATAAATGATCAGCGCATAGTCAATATTCACTATTCAAAAGGGCATAATGGGTACGATTGGTCCGTTTTTTCTTTGATGAGCTTTCGTCATTGGCGTAGCCAGGATTTGGGTTTCGGTAGAAACTGTCCATATAAAACCATATTATTTCGAAAAAACTTTATTTTAATATTTTTACAAATAATGAGGTAAAAAAATTATGAACGAAAAATCTATAAACATAAGTGTGACTGGAAGAGTAAGTACCTGCTTCAGTACTGTAGAAAATCAAAATAAGCGGTTATTAAGAAAACAATATTACTTAAATTAAAAAATATGTCTTTCTTTATTCGATTTGAAAAGGCAATTATAACCCATAAAAATTTAATTGTTGATTTTTAAATGAGGCAGCCCACATTTTTGTTCATATTTAAATAAAACTGATATTTTGAGTATTTAGTGGCCATTTTTTAAAATAGTACAGGATTAACCAAAGAGGATAGAATAAATGTGTCGCTTTTTTTTTTTTTCCAAACAAAAATGTCACATAGCCAGAAGCGGATTGTGGTTTGTCTAACAAGCAGGACTCAACATATAAAAGTAAAAAGAAACACACATCATACACACCATTTAGATTATAATGTAAGTAAACACACACCAACTTTATTTTCTGAAGTGAAAGCAAAGATGATACTACTACGGATAAGATAAACCATTCAATACTATTTTTTTGACACCCCTAATGGACTTTGGCTAACGCGAGCCGATGTCCATCGAGAATTTTCGCGCTATACATTTCAACCTTGAACGAAAGTTAAACAGTGTTGCCTACAGGCCTTTACTATTGGCGTGATGAAAGCGACTAGAAAAATACACAACCCGTTTAGCCGCCCGCTTTCGCTACTTCGTATTCCGAATAAGGTACAAGCGACAGACATTGGCAACGTCGCACATGGTTTCGTACCTCGTTTCGCTGGGGAAGGGGTTACCGACTTAATTTTATTCGCATTTACGGAAGCATTGATATCTCCGAACTGATTCAGAGCGCCCCATTTAAATGAACCATCTATCCGTAGTAGTATTATCTTTGGTGAAAGTCTATTCTTCTGTAAATGTGAGCAATAAGTTTTTAGTCACTTTTTCATCAAAGTTCAAAATGTCACTAATCATAACATTTTTATATAAAAATCATTAAAGAATTTACGGTCAGGATTCGCGTTAAATTGCAATGGACTTAGCAATTGTTAAGTTAACACGGTTCAGAATGTTTAACAAAACGTCATTGTCAGTGTTATTCAATGATTTTAGTAGGAAACCCCTAAAATCCGACATTTTTTAAACATTCTAAACCGTTGTTAACTTTAACAGTTGCTAAGTCCATTGCTAAATTTAACAACGCGATCATCACTCGGCCGATTATTCTTTCTTTGCCCATAGTATTTTCCATAAAACTTTTGATTAATTTTAATGTTATAAATCACCTTTCAGTTTCTGATGTAATCATTGGAATAGGTTTAAAACCTAAACAATTTTTTTTAATACACCAATTATTGTGTCTTTACTGCCTATAAAAACCTGATTGTTTTTAATGCAAAGGCGGAAATACACACCCGAACACGAGCTGACGGCAAACGGGGGCGTAGCAACCGCTACACCAGGTACACCAATGGTGTAGGGCCCACCAACAAGGGGGGCCCGCCGGGACCCAGGGTCTTTGAAAAATGTAATATATAGTCGAGAAGTACAGCACTGATTTAAGCAACGATCTTTGTAATCAGTTGATTACTTTAACACTATGCCCTAAATGAAAAATTAAAAAAAAATACAATAGAAGATCTTGGTGACCTAATACAATTTAAATATCATAGTAAGTCTTCAAGTTTCTCAGAACTTATAACGGCTTGTATTTTGTTTTTAACTGTACCTGTTACCAAAGCAAGGGTCGAAAGAAGTTTTTTCAAGTTGAAAATAATAAAAAAACCATCTGAGAAGCCTAATGTCGCAAGAGAGATTATCAAATATCTTTCAATGACTCTTACAGCAATTGAGAAAGATCAGATTAATATACTTAAAAATCCTCTGAAAACACTTCTTCAACTAGAAGTTACTACAGATCAGAAAAAGTAAGAAACTGTTAGTGGCAAGAACGCCAGTAAAAAAGTCGTCCTTGCATACTTTGAAGAAAAGTCCAAAATATGGAAATCGTATACGCTCTGGTCAAATTACTGTTAAAGGGGATGATAAACATACATAATCAGGACATAGGCAGGTATTACAAGCTAGTTGCCTTTTTAAAGGGAAAGGGTGAAGGATATCTACCGAAAAAGTCTAAAATATTGACAAATGAACAAATAGACAAATTTCTCGCAGAAGCCCCGGATTAAAAATATCTTGTGCAAAAAGTAGCCCCAATTTTCGGTATATTTGGATTCTGTCGTCGAGAAAAATTGTGTAATTTGACATTAAATAACATCATGGATGTGGAAACTTCACTAATGGTGCATATACCAAACACAAAAACTAATGTGAAACGAACCTTTGTAATTAGTGGTACCTTGTATATTTATGAACTATTATAGAAAGTACATAGCCCTTCGTTCAGTCAATATTAATCATTTAAGAATTTTTATTAGATGTTTAAAGAATAAATGTGCCATAATTCCAATTGGAACCAACATATTTGGTAAAATGCGTGCCTAAATGGCTAAATTTCTAAATTTGTCTGATTTCCATCTTTAAACTGGACATTGCTTCCGACGTTCCTCAGATAGTTTGCTGGCAGACTCTGGTGCTAATCTTACTAAAATTAAGAGACACGGTGGATGGAAGTTCAGTACAGTAGCAGAGGGTTATATAGAAGACTAGCTACAAGAAAAAAAATTGCTGAATAAATTTTGTCAAACACTTTGGTAGATGACATTCCTTCCTGCTCGAGTACATATCTTACCAAAGTAAATTGTGACCAATGAGATTGACCATGGAGTTTCTTATTCTAATTGTATTTTTAGTACTTGTACTTTTAATTGAATAAATAATTTATTTTGATCTAAGTATTACGTTTCTGTAATTTATTTAAAAAGTAAATTACTTTTAGCACAAGTGCTAAAAGTAATTACTTTTAACAACAGTGTCATAAAATGACATTTTAGTCACTCACAGCATGCATTAAAAATCAAACTGAAGTTTGTAGAGAAAAATGTTTATTTCATATAGTATCTCTTCTGTTTCAAGTTTCAAATCATTGTTTCAAGTGATCTTTTAAATTTAATGGAAATACACAAAATAACTATTTTACATATTTTTTAAATACGGGGAAAGCCACAAATATTATGCTTCTTAGTCTGCGTTGGATAGTCAATTGATCATCTGGATTTTGTAGTTGGTGTAGATATCTACTTTTTAAAAGCGGGAACTGAACATAATTATTTTATTAAAATAAATTCCATATTTTTTTACTATCTTTATTTCACACAAAAATTTAGATAGAGGGCGATTGTTTTTAAATTAATTGTCAAAAAGACGTTAAATTATTAAAAATCAAATAATAAAAATAAATAATGGCATAGTTTTCCATTTTGGGGTCTCTGCATTTTCCTTTCACAAAATTGTACAAAAAATATACCAACTATACAGTCAGATGTGACCCTTACTTTTCTTATTATACGATTTTAAATATATCAATAACGTCTGTTAGACGAGATGATCATTTATTATAAATCTATCGCCGAACTTATAATATATAAAACAATTCAAACACTATCCTGCTGGTGGTGGTCCAAGATTGTTCGTTGGTCCAACACTGCCTACTGGTGGTGGTCCAATAACGGTACCAGTATTAACATTTGCATTGGATGGAGGACCAAGAAACGTATTATTTGGGGGAGCTACAGTTTGGGCGCCCATTGTGCTGCCGGGTCCAAAGGAGGCGGCGGAACCCCGTTGTTACCCTGATTTTGGCCATTCCAAGGATTTCCTCCCCTGCCGCCTAGAAAATAAATACCATTATTTATACAGGGTGTTCACAAAAATGCAAATTTCAGAAGGTATATGGGTCCGTATGCATAGTTTCTAAGGTAGAGGGTGTTAAAACCCTTTTTAAAAATTATGTTCTTGTAAATACCTTAAATACCTTCCTAATATTTGTCTGTTGGCCTAAAATAGGCTTTTATTACTAGAAAAAACACTAACAAATATCAAAAAATCGGCTAAAGGGTATTTAAGATAATTACAAAAACCGATTTTTTAAAGTTTAACAACCTGTACTTAAAATTATGCATTTTTGGACCCGTATATTTTTTTTTAATTTTTTGACTACCCTGTATAAATTTTTAAATTAAAAAAAACTTTGGAACATCGTAATGAGAAGAATGTAATATTTTTAAAGATTTTTGTAGGTTCTGTTTTTTTTTTTAACTTTAAAAAGTCCACGAAGGCTGAGGCCTAAGTATTAACGTACCGTGGGTGTCTTAAGGTTTAGATAAAGTAGAAGTATGGTAAACAAAACAACCAATTTTGTTACAATTTTATACACTACCTGATGGTCCACATCCTCCTCCCCGATATGCAACTTCTTCCTTTCCTCTTAAATGCCTATTATTAAGTCGTTGACATAGAACATTTTCCTGGAAAAAATCACAACAAATATAATTGTTTTAATCAAAGACGTACAGAAATACAAACGATATTATTTATCCATTTACATTAAAGCTGCTTACAATATACGTTAACAATATGATAAATCAAAAAATTTTTAAAAAAATTTTTTTAAAGCGTTGCTTAAATATTTTATTTTAACCATGATGAGTATTTTCTGCATTGTGATTTTTTTATGTTAAATTAGTAGACGTTCATTGCATAATGAATTAAGACGTAAAAAATAGTTTACTACCAAGTTTGCATCATGCTTTGTATTTTTTACTGAAGAAAGTTTAACATATAAACAAGAGTAATTCTGTCTCTGGGATATTATTATTTACTTTTTAGCAAGGGTTTTTGAAAAAAAAAACTAAAACGGAAATATATATTTCAAATTTAAAAAATCGTAAAGGATCGTATTGGGCCTAATACTTTTTTCTAATTCTCTTGAATTAACCCAATCAAACAGTACATTGTAGCAAGCATGAAATAGGTTATTTAGTGTTGTTTTAAGTGGTCCATTAGGGTGCTAATATCAGTAATCTGTAGTTTCCCACCAAAATTTTAGACAGAAGCACTTTTGACAGTGCAAAAATCACGAATTTTTTGGACTTTTTTAAGTTTTTTAGTCCTATCGATTTTTTTATTCTGTACTTTTTTAAAGAACATTAAATTTCCTACAATTTTTACTAACTCTAACAGCAAGCGAGCTACAGCCCCTCAAAAATTGTCTATTTTTGCCAATATTCCAAAAAATCGCCAAATCCTTCTATTAACTCCTTTATATTTCTTTATAACTCGTCCATCGTATTATAAGAATCATAAAATTGATTAGGATTGAAAATGATTGACTTAAAAAAAGTTTGTATTTATGAAAGAAGACGAAGACTTAGTTCGAAATGGGGAACATAATTATTAACACATCAATAAAGGCATTAAAACTTTATGAGCTTATCTGTAAAGGTAATTATGTAAAAATCTTATATGAAATGCTATTTACCATGTTTGATGGAAGTGTTTCAAATACATTGGTTTGTTAACTTTACCTTGTTAAATACGTTTTTTGAGTGCCTGCGGCACATATATCGATTACAAATTAAAAGTTGGTATTCAAAAGCGAATAAAATTTAAAAATATTTGAAAACAACAAAAAAAGAATCCTAAGTGAACTTTAATCTAGAATGGGTCTAATTTAATAAACCTAAGCCTGGGTATGGGCCCACAAATGATGAAAATACTGCCAGGCGTTCTTTCCATAACCCACAGATAAATACCGAAAGCGTAAGAGTAAATTGTGAATTAATTGAAATCTACCAGTACAGTGCATAAGGTATTAGTTTACGGGGGTGATATAATCGAATTTTTTGACTTACCAGTTGGTCAGCTTTCAAAGGATGCTTTGGAAGCAAGACATGAAGAATGTCGAAAAATTCGATTAAATAATGGCCGTAAGTGCTCTAGAATATCTGCGAATACTGATATAATTAGATCGCTTTTGTTAACATCCGATCCCCATTTAGCTAGCCTCAGAAAATTTAAATCTAAGGAAAACTCTTACCAATTTGATTTTCAGTTAGAAAAGTATGTGTTTATTAAAAATCCCGTGGATTCCCTATTTCTTTAGATTTTTCGTAACTTAAATTTAATTGGAGAATCAAGTAGCTCTGATTTAGAATAATTAGTCTAAAATTTTATTCATGATTAATTTTTGATTATTTATTTTATTTTGCAAGCTATTGCTAATTTTAAGAATTGGTTTTTATATTAAGTAGTTTTATATTAAAATTAATTGACTTATATTATTATGTTTTATTTTTCAATTTTTAAAAATTAAGTAAGCTCTATTTTATTTCGGCCACACTATATACATGAAATTATCATGCCAAATACCCCAACCAAAATAAAAAAATCGACCGATCCAAGCGCTTTTTCAAGAAAAAAAAAACACTCGAATTTTAAACGCATTTATAGGTTATTTTAGGGATTTTTTGCAACGTTGGCAAAAATAGACAATTTTTGACGGGATGTAGCCCGCTTGCTGTTAGAGTTAGACAAGACTTTAGTTAATGAAAATTGTAGAAAATTTAATGCTCTTTAAAAAAGTATGAATTAAAAAATTCCATAGGACTATTATAGTTTTTGATATATATCGAAAAAAATATTAAAAGTCCAAAAAACTCGTGGTTTCTGGGCTGTCAAAAGTTCTCCCATCAAAAATTTTGGTGGAAAACCACAGATTACTGTTATTAGCACCCTAATAGACCAATTAAAACAATAAAACTTAATAGCCTATTTAATGCTTACTTGGGCCCTATTTTGAATGACAATTTGATTGGGCTAAATAACAATGAAATAAAATAAACTTTTTTATTAATAATAACATCACATTTACATATTAAATTTTTTTAAACTTTTATTTAATTTTACTATTTGACATTTTTAAACACAGAATCTAATCCTTAAATGTAAAGAGAGATACATTTTGCAACATAGGTTTTTATAGGCCTTTTCATCATGTGACAAGCGCAAGCGCAGTCGCCATGTTGAAATGGCGGCAATTCAAAAGTTTCGTACTGTTTGATAGACAATGGCTGGGAATTCAGTATTATCTCCCAATTAAATCATTTACTGAAAAACGTTGATGGTGCTTTCTGATTTATAATTCAGTTGAAGCCCATAATTGTACACAATTAAAAAGGTAGCTTAAATGTCATGGACGTATTTAAAAAGGAAAAAGAAGTGAGCTGATTGAGAGGTTAGGCATCATTACTTCTTTACTATACAAAAAGTATCTATAATTTTATTCTAATTAGGCCTACCACATATATAAAATTGTTATATTGATTAAATTGTATTGTATTTAAATGATTTATAGCCTGTATCACTCTTACATACTTCATAACAACACCGCTTCTTCGTTCCTTTTCGTACTGATATCATTATAATAATCGATTAAAAACCTATTTGCTAATTAAAGCACTTTTTCTTTATTTTCGTATTTCTTTTCAATAACTATACTTTCTTTAGTATTTTTTTATTTTAATTATGTGTTTTCAGGCCCTTTAACATGCTTGTTTACAAAAAACAGTACGAAAAAAATGGCTGATACTGACGCATGCGCACAAAAAAAATTGTGATGAAAAGGCCTATTTGTAGTACTGGTACCTCTTTTGCCCTTATGTCATAATGGCCGAACTGTGGTATCGATGGACACTGGATTGACCTATGAAAAGAGTACCGGGTCTGCATTTTATGCTCGATGGACGGTCAGCGCTGATATCGGTCGATCGTAGCTATATTAATAAAAATGTATGATCAACTACATTATAGAGCGCGTTGCAATCTATCAGCTCTGCATTGTAGTTGATTATACATTTTCATTGATACAGCTACGTGCTACCGATGTCAGCATTGACCGTCGTCGAGCACTAAATCCAGCCTAAGGTGTCTCTGTTTTTAATAGGTTAGGGTTTTAGGTTTAAAGTGTGTGGACTTTTTACGGCCTCCACTGCGACCGCTCGGTTTATTGTAGCTCACACATTTTTATATTTCCTCCAATAGAATCAGACTTCTAATGAATCCGATATCAGATTGGGAGATCTCCTCTTACTCGTGTCGCCACCGGACAAGAGCGCAATAAGTGTTCTGATGTGTTCTGGTGTTCTTGTCTCCTGGAGAGTATGACGAGCAGATGATTAGATCCGCCATGCCCTCCTCTCCCGATCTAGTGACGTGGGTAGCTACCAGATCCTTGTTACAGGAACGATGTTCCTTCTGGGGCCGCATCTCCTACCCTAAAAACGGTCCTCCCGCTTTCTGTTTGCCAGGGAACCTATTCCCCCTTTGCGCCTTCTTTTGGATTTAGGGACCCCTTTCAAGCACCTGTTTGTTCGGGATGGATTAGCCCTTCCCGTGAAACAGGCGCCGGGACCAGGGACACCTTTCAAAATTCACCCGTTTCGGTGGGACCTTTGTCTGCTTGTGACCTTGGGTGGCACCTCTCAAAACGGTTTATCCTTTTCTCAGCGACCTTTGCACTTTTTTCCATAAAGCGGTTCTGTCCGCTCACCTGGGAAGTAATATCCACCACGGGAGCCCCGCGTTACCGCAGAACGCTGAATTGAGAGGTCGCCCTTATCTCAGAGGTAGGGCCGTATCTAGGTATGGCCGCGCCCTTGGCGGAGCTTAACATTTGCGCCCCTCCCCCCACACACCGAGGGATTTGGGAGTATGGAATCCCCGCAAAAAACGAATTCCGGGGTTTTTCCGGGAAATTTTATAAAAGAAAGGGGTTGTAGGTTTAAAGGTTTTTGAGGAGAATTTTGTTTCTTTAAAAATAAATTTTGTGGTAGAATTTGTTAAGTTCTACATTTTCTTTATATGAAAATATTAGCCTTATTTAAAGAGACATAATTCACTAAAACAACTGTTTTACTGACTAAAAAAGTGAAATGTAAATTAACCATACATCCTTATTTTTGATAATACGAATAAATTTTCTAACAATAAAATGTAATTACAAAAAATACTTACATAGCAGGCCTATAAAATGTAACATTGGTACTTGAATAAATTAAATAATATGCAACAAAAAAAAAAAAACTAGGCTGCCCCAAACTTATAAAAATACCAATTTATCCCAGTTTAAATATTAAAAAAATCAAAGAGTTACAACTGTGTGGATGGATAAATTAATATTTAATAACATAATTTTTCGGTCTTAAAATTGAAATATTCAATTAAGTATTTGTTAAAAATTTTTATAAAAAGCTCTGTTGTTTTATTTATTTGATTAATTTTTCAATAAAAAATTATAATAATATGACTTTATGTCTGACTGATGAAAAAAACTTTTCATAAGCGATTTTCCCCCCAGGTAGCTGCGCCCTTGGCGGGGCCCATTTGCCACCGCCAAA
>JAHBCN010004409.1:0-64459 GCA_019359885.1 Listronotus oregonensis
TAAAGTTTTACACAAATTTTTTTTTTATAAAAACCCCCTTATATTTTTAACCAGTTGACTGCAAATTTAATAACCTTTTTAACATCCCCCCTTTAATTAGGTCAGCTAAAACTACCTTTTTTAGTTTTTTTTCTTTTTTTTTTAAAAAAACGAATTAAACTATTATGGGGAATTTTAAAATTAAGTTTAATTTTTTCAAAAATCTGTTAAATAATAATAAAACATTTAAATGAAACCAATATTTTTAATTAAATTTTAAAATATTATTAAATTTATTTTACTTTAAACCACATTATTAAAAATATAATTAATCGGTTTTAGATAATTTTTATAAAATAATTAGGGAAAGTAAAGATTTGGTTTAAATTTAAAATTTGATAAGTGTGACTTAACTGTTTTATCAAAGATCATTCTAATATACTATCAAATTTTTTGAGTGTTGTTCCTAATCGTGAGTAATTCCCATTTCAAATTTTAATTTATTAGGAAGCACTGTTTCGTCAAATGAAATTGAATACTCAATTAATAAAAAGCAAATTTTTAAAATTTCAGACCAAATTAATCTTTATAGACTCACATATTTCCTATTATTTACTAAAATATTGCTTTGCTATACCTCGAATGTCTTATTTGTTAAATGTTTACCTTGTTGGAAATCTCCAGATTTACTTCGTGATTTAGGCCTTACAGAGTTGGTTCAGGAATAACAAATTGTGATATTAAATTAAATTCTTGGTTACAAACAATCTTTTAGTAAAATTTGGAGGTCTCGGAATAAGGATACATCCACCTCTATATTTCTGCCTTTTTAAGTTCAATCAATGACGTATCAGATTTACTTTCCAAAATTTTACCTTCCTATATTCTTGCGACAGTAGATAAATATTTCAGCAATTGTTTTATAAGACGGTTATCTGTTTGCAATCTTTAAAATTAACCACAAGAATTACCAAAAAAACAGAAAGATTTTGACTTTTGATTTGCCAAGCTCGTCACAAAGATATTACAAACCTATGCCAGACAAGTGAAGATAAGGCACGTCTACTTGCTCTTCAGCCTCTGAAAGTAATGCTTGGGATTAACGCACTTCCATCTTGTCCTTGGGAAATTTGTTAGATAACAAAACATTCCTTTTTCCCATCGCTCCAGACTTGGTCTGCCTGTGTGTGGAGAGCATCCTCCCTGTGTGGCAAAAATGCTGATATTTATGGCCTACATGGGTTAAGCTGCAAAAACCCCAAGCGTTCATCTAGACACAGTCAGATAAATGGCATTATTAAGAGGGGCTCTGATTTCAGCTGAAAATCCTTCTGTGTTAAAGCCTCTTGGAGTTTGCAGAAGCGATTAAAAACGTGTAGATGAAATGCCCTTAATTTCCTGGAAATATGGAAAACAATTACTTTGGGACGCTACTTGCAGCCATACACTTGCAAAATCCTATCTGGACAAAACTTCAAATTTAGAGGTGGGCTGCTCGTCTTCCCGAGAATAAAAAACACCTAAAATACAAAGAGCTTGAAGACAGCTTTATCTTTATTTCTTTGCTGTTAAAACGTTTAGTCCTTTGGGTGATTGAGGCTAAGGGTTTTATAAATGAAATTTAAAAAAATCCTGCAAAAATCTCAAAGTTTCATTATCAAAAGAATTGGTTTAGCTGTGCAACGGGGTAATGCAGCATCGGTACTAGCTACAATCCAGGAAGGTCTAGAACTTGATGAAGTTTTTAATTTTTAAATATAGATTTAGTTATTTAGTTAATTCAAGAATATTGTTATTTGCCTATAAAAATAATTGACTTAAATAATGTTTTACAATTAAAAAAAGTGGTTTAACAAACGCCCTATATTTTAAGATTTTTTTTTTAAACATCCGTCCCGACAATTTCTTACGATTTTCTGAATACGAAAATAAAACAAAAATGCGCCACCCTGTACAAATCGGCAATCTCGCTTTAAATAAGGACTGCGGATAAAACTAATTAAGCAAATCAAGGAAATGATTTTTTTTGGGGAAAACGGATATGTTTTTAATCCTAACGACTGGTAAAATGGGTCATTTTGACCCAATAGTAATAAAACGGGACTAAGTTGATTAACTGAATATTTTGAGGCAATTTAATTTGATTATTTTACGAAATTAGGTGGTTTCTATTTTACGTGTAATTTGTATTTTGGGTTTAAACGATTCTAAATTAAGGAATAACTTTACTATTTAAATGTAAAAGGGGAAAAGAGTAATTGCTAACTACTTTGTTATGTTAACTTCGGTTTTAATAAATCGTGTTTTAGTCCAGGAAACAAACCATTTTCCCCGTAATTTTTTCAAAATGCATAGAATGACTTGAAATTTGGACAGTAAGGGAAGGGGAAAAGTCCAAGGATTAAAATCTATATCATGCCGAAGGGCGCCTTTACCTTGGGGGTGGTTGCCAAACCATCTCGGGGTGGAATTTTTAAATATTTTTTTTCTAAGCAAAAAATGTTCTTTGCATTTTTTTTTGTAAAATGCAACTTTTCGAGTTATTCGCGATCGCAAGTCGGAGTTTTTCGTCGATAAAATCAATGTTTTTAATCGTTTTTTTTGCAACTAACTAGATAAGTATGCTCTTTATAAAAAAAAAATGTAAATAACAAATTGTAGCTTAATAAAAAAACGAATAAAATGTTTTATTTTGTAATTCCCATGGGACCAATACAAACCAAGTTGTGGTTTGTTAAAGGTTGGCTGTTATTCATCAAACACAAAATTTCAGAGTTTCAAAGTCTACGAATTTTTGGAGAAACACTTATTACAACTTTTATAAAGCATTTGCAAAGACCTTTTTTTTAAAGTATGTATCATGAAAATTAAGTGAGTTATGATTAAAATAAGGTTAGACCAAATTTTTTGGAGTGCGAAAATTTTCGAAAACAAATTACCACCCTAATTAAAATGAGTCGTAAGCCCTTTTTCAGTTCTCTTTATTTATTTATGTACATTTATTCTAAAATTTTAACCGATTTAAATTGCTATATTTTGAAAAAATGGAGCTGCAATTGAAAATCAAATTTCAGAATTTTAATAAAAATGACCTTTTCTTGAAAATAACTTGAAAACTAAGGGAGATACGTAAAACTACTTAGGTATTAAAATGTAGTTTTTTAAATTACAAACATTTTCCTTTTTTTTAATTTACTGTATGATGGAAATTAAGTGAGATATGACCGTTTGAAACGGTGGTTAATAACAATACGGTTTTTAACTTTTAACAAAAAATAAGGGTTTCTAAAAACAATTTTTAATAAAACTTAGGCTTTTTAAAAAAATCCGCGGTTTAAACATTTAATATTTATTGGTTTTAAATTAAAAAAATTTTTAATACTTTTGAGCAAAAATTAAAGGACCTTATTTAAAAAAACAATTTTTAAACATTAAAAGGCGATTTTCAAGGTTTTTAAAATAATGTTTCGAATTTAATACTATTTTTAAATTTATGAGTTAATTTTTGTATAAAGGTGGGTTAAAAAAATTTTAATTTAATTACTTTAATTTAAATTTAAAAGTAAATAACTTTATTGAGCGTTCATACAATGTAATTTTAAAAATTTTTTAAAAACCATTTTTCTTTGAATTTTAATTAAATTAATCCTGTTGAAACCCTGGAATTTAAAACAAAGCTTTTGAAGTATTTTAATATTAACAATAATAATTAGCTTTGATTTTTTTAGAGGTTGTAATTTTTTTAAAATTAAAATAATTGTTTTCCAAAAAGAATTTTTTTTAAATTAAATTTTTAACTAAATTTTTTTTAAAAATTTAACCATAATTTAGGAAATTAAAAAAATTTTTTGTTGACCACTTTAAGCTTTAATATAAAAGTTTTAAAAGTTTTTGCAATAAAAGGTAGCTTTCACTACTAAAAAATAAAAAGCGACCTTCAGCATAATGGAGATTTGGAAGAGATGGGTAAATTAAGCTTAATCCCAAATTTTTATGCAAAACACTGTGATAATATAATAATTTTTTAGGGTAAATATATTTTTTTAAATCATAATATGGGTTAATTTTTAAGGGCTAAAATATTTTAATTAATTTTTTAAAAAAACAAAATACTTCTTCTTTAACTTATTTGAGTCAAATTTTACTCAACTTAAGCTTTAATGTATTGTTTTATAGGTTTTATAAATAAAAGGTAGTTTTTACCCCTAAAAAATAAAGAGCGCCCATAGGCGTAATAAAGATTTTAAAAAGGAGGGTAAGTTAAGCTTAAACCCAAATATTTATGCAAATCTATGCATTTTGATAAAATTGCCAGGTTTTGCACTTTTTTAGATTCGTTTTCTGGACTATTTACAGTTACAGTATAATGTTTTTAAATTCTGCTAACCAGAACTACCTATCAATTTTTTTTAAATTGTTTTACTGATTTATCTTTCAGATCCTTTTTACACATACAAGAATTTTAATGAAATTTATGCAAAAATTAGCACCAAAATTTTAATAAAAATTTTCATGGGACTTTTGATAATAGTACATTTATTTGGGTTTAATACTTAGAATATATTTGATTAGAAATCTTGCTAGAATTCATGTGTGTTAACCCTCAAAAGGCAAAAAATTAATAAGTAAAAAAATATTTGTATTCTTTAAATTATGTCAGATATAGATTAACGGAAGCTGTTACTATTAGGTGTAGCAACAGTTAGCTAGTATCTTTTGTCTTTATGAAATAGTTCTCAATTACATTACCGACCTCGAAAAAAGTTTTGCGTCGATTCTTGCGCAATGTCCAAGTATCAAACCATGCAGATATTGAATTTCACAGCATCTTTTCCACAACGCGGTACAGTTTCTAGGAACGTCATACACATAACTACTGCCTCTGGATTACCCTCCCCATAACGCCTGGGTAATGTCATCTAGTATTCAATCTAAACACAAAAGTACGTCGTCTCTACCTGTGGTCGACCATCAGACTGCTAACTACTCTCAACATTGCTTATCTTCGCTGATCTGGCGAGAAGCGGTGTTTCAACGAGGCAAAGAGCGTTCATGCCATATAGTCTAGTCGAGAAGTGTGTTTTCTGCGAAAAATAGTTAGAAGGTTTCTAAAAATATGAGCGATAGCTCATTCAACGCGAAATGCAAATCTGAGAAAGGCGTTTTGAGGATTTTTTCTGCTAATAAAAATTGTAATTGTTATTAACATTAAACGAAATAAAAAAACCATTTCGTTGTTTGATGATAACTCAAAAACCATAAGAGATAACGGGAATTGCAATAAAGATTCTTGAAGAGGAGAAAATTTCCTATAGAAAAGTCTCGCTAGCTCTAATATTTATAATATTAATTTAACGCTGAAAATGGGCTTTCACAATTGTTGTTGCGCGCTCGGCGTCAAAACCGAGTACGTCACACTAAATATATTTTTTTTAAGTAATACATATAAATTGAAAATTTTAAAATAGTAACGGTGTATTCAGAACACTTTAAAGAATTTATTTCCGTTTAAAATTTAACTAAAAATTCGTTTTTCAAGAAGAAAGACAATTTTCAATTAATAAAATTGTTTTGAAATTTCGTCCTCATTAAAAAAAATGTTAAAATAGTGATCGTCTAATTTTTTTTGCTTTTTAAAGCCCCTCTTATATACATACCTAACAAGATTACGCCATAAAAGTTTAAATAAATTTAATCGTATGTTAATAATAATTTTATAACTTTGACAAAAAATGAAAAATCAGAGTAATACTGTCAAAGTTATAAAGTTATTATAAACAAAGTATTAATATTTTTTAACTTACATGTTGTTGAATATGTATATAAAAAGGGCTCCACGACACGAAACATTTATAAGACAATTATTTAAACATATTTTATTAATGTTCAATGAAGACGAAAGTTTGAAACAATTTTGTTAATTTACAATTATCTAACTTGTTGAAAAATTAGCTTTAAGTTATATTTTTAACGGAAATAAATTCTTTGAAGTGTTTTAAACACACCGTAATTTTTTAAAATTTTTCAATGAAAATTTCACTCATGTATAAATTTTCCCATAAGACACGTTAAAAATCAGAATTTTTTTAGCGGAAATTTTACGTTGCATAGACAATGGTACTTCCTCTTACTTACAAATACAGAACAATCGAATCTGTTTGTTTATATTATTGTCAATTACGAACGTCAAAATCAGTCAAAATGAGTCGATTTGGTCATGTACACGATAAACAAATAGATAAAGTAATAAAAAAAAAACAATTTCAGTTATAGTTTTAATTATGTTGCAAAAAAATTAAAATTTTATGACAAAAAAACCATTTTAACAGTATAATACTCCCATATTTGTCCATTCTAGAAATATTTTCCCTAAATACCTCTCGTGCATAAAAATTAACCAGACAATTTTTATTCAAGTTTGTTATACAAATTCCACTCTTTCTTCGAACTCGTGGAATTATAAATAATAAGCTCGTAATTTTTAAGACTGTGGTATTACCCCTAATATTTAATACCTAAAAAATATATTCAGTTTGACGTACTCGGTTTTTACGCCGAGCGCGCTACCAAAAATTTCGCGTAAAGGCCCATTTTCAGTGTTAAATTAAAATTATAAATAATAAAGATAGAACTCCGGGAGTTCTTAATCGGAAATTTCCTCCTCTTCAAGGATCTTTATTGCAATTTCCGCTATCTCTTATGGTTTTTGAGTTATCATTAAAAATCAAAATGTCTTTTTTTATTTCGTTTTCTGTTAATAACAATTGCAATTTTTATTGGCAGAAAAATCCTCAAAACGCCTTTCTCAGATTTGCATATCGCGTCGAATAAGCTATAACTCATATTTTTCAAAGCCTTCTAACTATTTTTCGCAGGAAACACTTCTCGACACGACTAGTAAAACTTAATTGAGATTTGAACTCATTACCAATTGCGTATTTTTATTTTGTGTTTTTTGCATGAAGGTATTTACACAACCCACTTTAATTAATAGGTATCCAGATATTTTGCTTCTTAAATTGGCCTGCTGTCACTGTCAAGATCTTTTTATAATTATTATGATGGAAAAGTGTTTAAAAAATGCCACCTTTTTTTTTCTAAAAGGTTCTAACTTTAAAACGGCTATACACCGGTACAAAAAAATTATACTTTTGTTATTTGTAATTTAATAACGTTCCATTTTTACATTGTTCAAATTTCAAAATAAACATTTTATTTTTTTGAATACGAGTTGTAATTATGGCAAAATAATCAGAAAATAATTTGAACTACAATATGTATTTATCTCTTTTATTTCAATGCTACACATTTACATTTTAACAAAGGTCTGACTTTTTGCCATTTTCCAATTATTTTTATATACATATATGTATGTTTTCAAATTTCCCTTTAATATAAATGGGCTATTTTTTAAAACAAAAATTCAAACAATCAAAAAATAACTAATTTTACCTGACAGCAAGTGAAGCAGTGGCGATGTTTTTGATACGGTTCTTTTTTTGAAACACCGATACATAAAATATTCGACCTCCAGTCATGCAAGGTATTTTACACATAAAAAATACATTTTAATTCATATTTTAAATCTAAATAGTGTGGAAGCTCAAGGGCAGAAAAAAGTTAATACTACCCGATAGAGCTGGGACGGATCCTTAAAAAAAGGAATCGATTTACGGATCCGGATCCTCGTAAATGAATCGAATCACCAATACGATACCTGTAAAACGCTACAAGAGCTCTAACTTTCCTAGATATTTTAGTGCTGAGGTCAGAGACCTTATAGTTCGGAAAAAATTAGCTCATAAATTTGGAGATTTGTGAATGAGCAAAGAAAGTATTTTGTTCTTTCGAACTGCATGTATTTTAATGACAAAATGGTAGATAATGAACGATCCATAGTGATTTGTTTGCAGATTTTTTTCAAACTGTTTCATTTATGGTTACGTACAAGTGCCTGATTACATTAGTAATAATAGGTGGATGTTACTTTAAAAATATAAATGTTTCTAGTTTTTAATAAGATTGTGGTTCTGTCTAAAATACAAATTCGGTCGGGATGGAATTCTAAATATAAATGATCAATCTGTAATGTTTAGCGTTCCTTTATGTAATATTTTTAACAAGTCTCTGGCAGAGGGTGAGCTTCCAACTGTCTGGAAGAGGTTATGTTGTTCCAATTTATAAGACCGGGGATAGGGAGAATATTAGTAATTTATAGAGGGGTTGCGAAACAATCAGCCATCCCGAAGCTTCTGGATCATTAATTTACAACCAACTCGTTTGATCCTGTAAAGGCTGTATAGTCAAAGAACAACATGAATCGAACATAGGGACCGATCAACTACAACTAACTTGTTGTGTATGAGAACGAAATTTTGATGCATGGAAGAGTGGCATCAGATGGATGCTATCTACACGGATTTCTCCAAGGCGTCGATAGAGTGAATCTTCGGCTTCTTCTAGGAAGCTGAGAGCAACTGGTTTTGATGGGGTGTCCTTAAGATTGATCCAGAGCATGCTTATTGGACGCACTCAAAGGGTTAGATTGGAGGGTATGTTTCCAAATCGATAACGGTTACATCTGGAGTCCCCCACGGAGGACACTGTGCCCCACTCCTTTTAACTTGTTTGTCAATGACATAGGTCAGTATTTAAAGTCCTGCCACTTCCTTTTGTTTGGGATGATATGAAGCTTTAGAAGTGGTTAGGTCTGAGTATGATGGTTCTCTACTGCAGATGGACTTGACAGTTTATTCAATGGTCTAGGATTAACTACCTATTACTAAACACCGTAATGTAATTACATTAGTTTTCACAGAAATCGGAACGAGAAATCAGTATATTATCAAAGGGGGGGCAGAACTGTCACTTCTGTGGGGGTGTCAGGGATTTTTAATTCTTAGATAAGTTTACTTTTCGGGATCATTATTCCTTGGTTGTTTCTAGGCATTGATGTTAGGCTTTATTTTCAGATCTGAGACTTGCCATTGCCTTCCTTGAAACTTTTTATTGCTCCAGTGAGATCCAAAGGGTATGCGTCCAGGTATGGTCCCCATATTGAAAAGTTTCAAAAGACAACATCGAGAGAGAAAAAGAAAAAGTTTATAAGGTTTTTTTTAAATTTCAAAATTGCTCATGTACATAAATTTATCTTAAACACCTTAAAGGAGAATAGTTAATGATCTTTTGTTTGTCTAAATTGTTAAATGGTATTTTGGGTTTGGGTCCCCATGTAAATCTTCAAAAAAGGGCTGACGTTGTTGAGAAGGATGACATTAGTTTAAATTTCATGCCATCAATTATGGGGATATGGTCCTATAACCAAAATCTTAAAATACTAAATGACCATCCATTTTCTGGACCTTTGGGGGGCTCCCCAAAGATTAAGAAAATATATTTGGGCTGTTCTAATTTTTTAAAAGGGTTTTTAAATTTGGGTTATAATTTGTTATAAGTATGATTTATTGATTTATGTTTAGAATTTATCCATTTGTAAGTTTGTTGAATGTTAATTTTTTTTTAATTTTGTATTTTTGTAAAAAATCTGTATTTGTAATTTTTTAAATGGGGTTCCCGTTTATTGACAAATAAATAAATAAATACAAATCACGATCTTTATTTAAGGAAAAAGGAATTGAACCAGGGAATTATTTGGGGGGGATTACGAATCGGGATCATCCTTAGTTTTTATACTTATTAATGGTAACTACGATACGAATGATGCTACAAAATTTCAGATCAGGTTTCCAACCTTTATTTCGCCGAGCCTCCGACCCAAAAACAATTTTCAATGACCCTTAATTAAGTTTTAAAAAAATATGAAACACATTTTTATACCTATTAACTAAATTATTTATTTAAATTTTCCCAAATGGGTACAATGCAAAATACAATATATTTATTTATTATGGATCTTTAATAAAGAGTAGGTACACTTTAATCATTAATTACTTACACTTACATTTATTAGTATTTTTTTTAATATACATGTTATTTAAATTATTTTTTTTATAATTAAATAATGTTTAATAACTTTCAAAGTAATTTTACAACAAATATATAAAATTATGATTAATGAAATACTTGAACTTACATGCTCTGTACCAGTTGGTCGATTCTGGCTTCAGCCTTGTTAAAAGCTATGGTTATCCTATTTTTAAAGGGACGGCGATTGGGGGTTTAATTTTTACTAAGACTAGAGCTAAAAAACCTGCCGCATAAATAAGTGGACGAAAATGGAATAAGTATTTTCAAAGCAAGTGAAGCAACTTTAGGATTAACAAGAAATCGTTTGATCCAAAATTCTCGAATGTCAAGAGATCAAAGTCGTCTTTCATGGTCAATTCTGCCTTCATTTCTGAAAATTCTTCCTGAACTTCTTCAGGTTATTGTAAGACATCGACAACAAATGGATTTTTAGTCATGTGCTATATTGGTGACTCGGAATTAACATCTCGATAGTGTCGGTAAAAGTCGTTTTCCAACGCTTGTAAATGAGTTTTTATTTCAGAATTTAAATTTTTATCCAGATTTTGATTATTAATTGCTTCGCATAGCTGTGAAAAAGAAAAAACATTTTTAGCAGATACTTACTTTTTCAAAGTTGAACTTTAATATGAAACCTTGGTTATGATTATAGTTACTAACCAAAGTGCCATTTCTGCCCTGAAATTTCAAGTTTACCCGATGCAGGGCGTCAAATATATCAGCCGAAAAGGCTAGCTTTTACTGAAATTTTTCATTTTTGAATAGTTGCATAAAATGATTATTTTCTTTGAATTCAAAAAGGAAAATGACCTCTTCTCCTAATTCATAAAAAGGGAAAACTAACATGTTGCTTCTTTTATTTAACCAGCGCATCTGTGTATGGAGATTGTGAAAGAACCCCCGGGCCACAAAGGAGAAATACCACATACAAGGATTAAAAGGGAATTCGAAGAGTTAATAACGCGAAGGTAAGCGTTAATTAGATTTTTGTTTTGGGAAAAGGAAACGTACCTATTGCCCCCCACATTTTTCTACGGCCCCTTAGGGTAGATGAGATGATAAATCAATCGTCAAAGATTTTAGCGCAGAGCCGGGCAAAATATAATTTTTGCCTAATTTTGAAGTGCTGTAACTTTTAGCCAAATTAATTTTAAAATTTTAATTTGAATATGTTATTTCTGAGATCAACATAAAACCAGCAATTTTTTTGAACTGTTTCCAAAACTTGCATGCTGATCTTCTTAGGTTTTAATGTGATTTTTTGAAAAAACCTTATGCAACAAAACACTGGGACACCCTATTGAAATTTACAGGGAGTTTTAAAAGAACTGTTTAAAAATTTTTCTTACCTGCGGTATACAAAAATGTATTAAAATTTTAATTTATTTTTGCAAAAAAACCCTGAATAGTTATAATAAATATCCCATTTAAAATTTTCCAGAGTTATCTCAAGGATAACATATTATATGCAAAAACATAAAATCGAAGTAGAGAAAACAGTCTTTTTTTGGGCCCTTTTTAAGGGTAAAAAAAACCACAAGAAACTTGCTTTAAATTTATTTTTTAACCCTGTTTCCGAACTTACAAAGGGAAAATTTAAATTTATGAAAATTTAAAAAAACCCAAAATTTTTACAAGTATTTTATTATTTTTAATTTACATTACTAAACATTAATAAAATAAATATACAATGAACAAAATGTAAAATGTAAAAAAATGAAAATGAAAATTTTACTTGAAAAAATGTTGTTCTTTTTTATTTTTCGTAAATCAAAAAAACTTCAGAAAATTTCGTCAAGATTAGAAATAAATTTGAGCAAGTTTTTATTTATCATTTCATAAAAGGCCAAAAACGACGGTGTGCTCTTTTTTTGATTTTATGTTTAGGGTTTTTGAGACGCCCTGTATGATAACAATCTATTTTCCATTGTAGTTCTATATTTTTGAAAGCAGAATTTTTTATCATGAATGACTTTGTTTCGTATCTTTCAATTTTTTGGTTCATTTGTCCTCTTTTTAAACCCGCATCCCAGAGTTTAATGGAAAAAATGAAAAATTTTTTGGGACACCCTGTAGGACATATTGCTATAATAACATATAGACCTTAAATACATCCATTGTCTAATCCCAAAAAAAATTCATATCCAGCTCGGTTAGGCACGAAAATATTAAACCTTTTAACATTGTGATTTTCCTTAAAAAAATAGAAATTAATTATTTTCTTAAAAAGGGTAAGATAGAGGTATAGGAAAATGTTTAATAAAACTTACTTAAAATTTTTTTGTTTTTAGAATCTGAATATGCAAAAAACAATGTTTTCCATTAAAATTACAATGTTGCTATTGGTTTAGTTAGATTTTGGAAAACCCCACTTGCCAAAATATTTTTTTAGCTTATTACCTGTTATGGCCGTGTGCCAATTTTGGGTTCCCCAGAACTTTAAATAGAAACTTGATGAATCATCTATATATATATATATATATATATATATATATATATATATATATATATATATATATATATATATATATATATATATATATGCTAGTTTTCGGATCCCACACCTATTGGTTACAAAAAAAAAATGATTTACATGTTGTTTCTCTGGACCTGTAAAACAACATATTTTGGGTAAAAATCACATGTTAGGTGTGTTTCCTTATTTAAAGATTTTAATAGGTTTTAAAATTCTTTATCTTTTTTTGCGAAAATCAATGTGATGCTGATTAAGAATCTTAGGTAAAAATTTGAAAATTTAAAATGGTGGATTTTGGTATTTAAAAACATATTTGTCTCAGATTCAGGATATGGCGGTTTTTAAAGGTGCTAGGTCAAAATCTAAAAATTATTAATCTTAAGTCATAATTTGGAAATTTGAAATGGCGTATTCAAAATGGGAATTTTGGCATTTATAAACCGATTTATCTTAAAGTAGAAATATAAGAAATTAATTCCTTTTGAATTCGATCCTTCAAAAGGAATCGATTTCTGGATTTGATTCCAAAAGGACTCGATTTCTTGATGTCTTTTATAGATAAAAACACGCCTAAAAATACTAATCGGCGAGTCCCAGCCATAGGCGTGCACACAGTGGGTGCCGTGGTGGCACCCCCACTAATCTGAAAAGATTACTGTATTTAAAATATGAAAATTATTCATCGAAGTGTGTAAGCTTTCACGGCCGATTTTAACTACATAATGAGTTTCCGGGCTTCTTGGCGTGGTCTTGATATTCTACCTGACGTTTCGTCTACTACGCAGTTACAGCTGCGGTCCGAGGTCGAAGAACTCTTTCTGACAAAACAGTCAACCGTGAGCCGACAGGAGGAGTTCTTCGACCTGACCCACCTTGATATGTCTGTTCAGTAGTAGACGAAACGTCAAGTAGAAAATACCAAAGACCATGGCAAAAGCCCGGAAAACCCAAGTAGTAATGAAAATTATTTGATAGGGTTCGATTTAAAAATTACAATCCTTAGATTCAAAATGTATAAACTGTATCGTATCCATTTTATTTACTTCATTATTATTATTATTATTAATATTAATTACAGATCCGACATATGTAATCCTATGGCTCTGACACCATAGGGCATCATGCGGAAGGCTATTCGTATCGAAGACCACCTCGCGTCCGCTTGGTCAGTGATCTTCGGCAAATTCTTATTTGCCTCAGTAAACAAAGGGACCTCAAGGACAAAAGAATTCTGCATTTTCATCACCAGTTGTTTGGATGAATGTGGCATGAATACACTTCAGCTCCCCCAACACATTTTCCTTCATGCCTCCCAAAACGCCGACAATGAGGACAACCAATCGCACGTTATACTCCGGATAGAGCCTCCGAAGTTCGCCAAGAAAATCCTGATATTTGGCTCGTTTCTCCCGTTCCTTTATATCAATGTTAGTTTCCGCTGGGGCGGAGAACTCAATCACATACCTGGAATTATTCCTTTTATCAAGGAGAACGATATCAGGTTTATTGGCGCGAACTTGATGCGTAGTTGGAAATGCATAATTTCAATATATGCGACAATTATCATTTTCCACTACTGCCTCGATATCGCCGGGAGCAAATGGCAGAATTGCTGTTTCATCGATGCCGTAATAATTCTAGGTGATAATAAAGTACCCGAAGCCCATCGTTATGTCGGTGGATGTAATTACTAACAGCATGCACTGGACAAGCTGAAAAATAACGTGCATGAGTTTCGGGTTGTTGTCGACAGGCTCGACAAGCAGTATCAGGAATGTTAAAAAAATGACTTCGGTATACCAATGTGTTTATCACCCCATCCTGGCATGCTAGTAGACCTCAGTCTCAGACTTGAGCTCAGCAGATTTTAAACCCAAACGTGAGGTTTCGAGATAGATTAAGTCTTTCTATGTTTCGGTAAAATACTCCTGTGTTGCGGCTTATTAATGTGATCTTCTAAGAGCATCTGCTGTTCTGCTCTTTAACTGCAATTCTTACGGCTTTAGTCTCAAGTCTTGTAAGGATTGGTCGCGTTTGGATCTATTGCAAATCTGAGACCGAATTTCTTCGCTGCTCGCTCCGCTGCCTTAAATAGAAACGCTCCAACATTAGCTATTTCGTGTGCACTTACCAGTCATTGGATCAGTGCATCAGTGGATCAGTAATATTGGCAACTTGACAAGCAAGTCTTAGAACCAGTCGATCATGCATACACTCCAAGCGTAAAATCCACGACCTCCTGGGCGTGGAGGTAAATACGGGATGTTGATGAGCGCGGAAGGATGCTACGGTGAAGATGCATCATTTTTCGTGGCGACGTCCAGCTCGCGTAGTTCTCTCGCGTCCACTTAACCACTCCAAAAGAGTAAAGCAATACAGGAACTGCTAGCATGTTAGTAGCAAGAACCTTATTTATTTCCAGATAATTCGGATTCTCAAATTATCCATAAACGTCCCTGTAAATTGCTTCTGAGCTCGGTCTCTACAGCCTAATATCTTGAGTCCAGTTTTGGTCGATTCCTAAATATCGATAATTCTCGTTGTTTTGTAGAAGGCGTAGCAGCGCACTATCGGCAAGCTGGTCAGCTTCTAAATCGTTTCCGTACCGGCCCTTAATTAGCTTAAGCTTTGCACACTTGTCGAGGCCGAACTCCATTCCAACATCTCTGGCATATTCGTGAACCACTTTAAGAGACTGCTATATTATGCTGCTGTTATTATTATTATTATCTTGGCACCCACACCAGCTTTACCCTGCGCACGCCTATGGTCCCAGCATTTTTCCAAGAAATAACTTGTTTTTACATTTTTTGATTGGTTTGAAGTTTGTAAAAGTGGCTAGTGTTAATAATTGTAGAATAAATTATTATTTGTATTAATTTTGTCACATCAGTTTGTATTTGGTTAAATTTTAATTATTATCACTTAATCTTTGACATATAACGCCAATTTATTATTATTTTTTTAAATCTCAGTGTACTTTTACAGCTTATCGAATAATCCTTTTTGAAAAGTTTCCAGGATGTTCTTTTTTAGTTTTTGTTTCTTTTGTACATTTCGCTACCGTAGTTTTGTACGTTTATCCAACCTCGGTGAGTCACTAATGAAATATTTCGCCGTGCTCGAAAAACTTGAGCTATTAAAAACTAATTCAAACTACTTTTGATCAAGGTATATATATAGTCAAGTTTTAAAAATGTTTGCTTTACATTTTTTTTTGTGATCAAATATTATGATTTCTTTTTATTTATTTTTTTCTAGTATTTACCTTCACATTAATCTGCATTAAGATAAATTTTGTTTAATAATTAATTTAAATTTCATATAACTGACTACGCAATTAGGCATTGAGATAAATTTATAAACTTGTCGCTGGCGTTGACAACGGTGTCGGCGCTGGTGTTGATGTTAAAGTATAGTTTCTCCAAGCTAACATTTTTAGGTTGGCAATGCGAATATCCCTACATATTAGTAAATTTTGTTTTTCAGATTTAAGTTGGCTGATATAAGAATTTTAGTCAGGACCGTACTGAGGGAATGGAGTTTCAAAGTTTTAATATCTTAAAAAAATTGTTGTTACATTACAATAACTAAATTAATCAGTATATTGCTGTTCATATATTTGCATAAATTGTGAAAGCTTGATGTTTGGCCATAATATTTTTTAAAAATTATCATTTTCGCCTATCTAGTGCAGACTAATAGTTATTTATTAATAGTTTGTTATTTAGAAATAGTTTACACTATTTTACACTTTTTGTACACATAGTCCTTAAATACACCTTCAATTAGAGTGCAGGTATGTAAAAATGTAAAATAGTGTACACTATTTCTGAATATCAAACCGATCTGATATTTTTTGTTATATTTGCAGGCAAACTCTTTACAGTTGAATTGAAATATCCTGATAAAATATCTTACTATAAGGGATGGTTCGATATCCCTTATTATGCAAATTTACAATTTCTTAAAGATGCCTAAAGATAAGTCGATTTATTTCATCTGATATAACTTCATTAGCTGCTTTCTAGGTATATTAAATTATAAAATAAATAAAACAAAACAGTAATAATCATTTATTTATTCAGAGTATCATTAATACAATAAGATGCTTATATTTTATAAAATAAATTTATAAAAAACGTTGGAAGGTCGTGTTTAAGGCTTTAAAAGTGGCGGTGTCCACCAGGGGTTTTTATATAAAAAGCAAACGTATGTAATGACGAAAGAAAAATGTATGCAATCTGCACGCAGCAGATACTAGTCTGGACACTTTTAAGATAAGAGAGCAGACAAAGTGGTAGGTTTGGCGTTTTAGCAGCTGGACTATAAATGGATGCTTGTGAGTTCAAGCATTTTGGCAACTACTGTGGCCATTGATGTAATGTGTTTAAATGAAATAGTCATCTAATATTTAGTTTTTTATTAAAAGCAGTAAGGTAGTTTAATAATGAAAAGCTAAAAAGTAAAAAGAAGATAACTTGTAAATGATTTTTATTACCATTTACCTTATTAATATACTTAATCCCATAATATAGGGAATGTCTTATTATTTTTAAATATATACCATTTCAATAGCATTGTACAATGATATGAATGCAAGCGCAGCGTTTGATGACCACCCTCTGATAAGAGCATCGACGACATACGATTTGGGAGAGACTTTAGTAGGTGCTGAATCAAGCACCACAAAATCTATTTGTCGCCGATTTGTCAAAGGAATATTTCGGTTTATTAACCATTTAACATATTTTCTTTCTTCCGACACTATATGGCCAGTTTTCTAACAACCTACTATGGTAGCTGGCATTACCTAAAATGACTAAAGAAGGCCTTTTCAAATTAGGTAGTAGATCATCTCTAACCCACTTTCTCAAAATTCTTCAGCTTTCATCTCGCCATGGTAATCTCCTGTTTTTGTTTTAGATTTAAACTTCTACTGGCACCATCAACGAATCGTTTTCTGAACCAGCATGTAGACTATTGTATCTAAAGAAAATATAAGTATTTCATTAGTTTTTTAATTAAATATACTTTAATGTTTCATAAGAATGCAGCAAGTATGTTCTATAGTTTAATGCTTGTCTAAGAGCTACAGGTTTAATCATATGTATGAAAGAGACCCTAACTGAGGTATCTACCGAATCTGTCATATATATGTGTTATTTTCTCAGGACACCTCTATGCTTAAAGTCTAAGTGTTCACCTACTACGAGTGTCTAGAGTGAAGTCAGTTCTAAATTACTGATAAGATTTCGTAGTCTCGAAACTCAGAGATGAATGTGCGGAAAAGTGGAAATGTGAAGTGGACAATAAAGAGATGCATCTGAGTAGACTTTTAATTTGCTCTAATTGGGATATACAAAAGAAGGAATTATGACAGCTAATGCTTCGGAGCAGAAGCTGTAAAAATATTACTAAAAGAGAAACAGGTCTTCTACAGCTTCGGTGTGCAAGAGGAAGCTTTTTTGTAAACTGTGATAATTTATAAGGCAAAACAAAATTTTATTAGAGGATTATAAAAGTGCTTTACCTTGTGATTAAAAAAAATGGGCCTTTCAATTTTCTTAGTGTAGGAAAGTACATTTTTTCTAGCGTATAATTAGTCATTAGAATATTTTACCTTTTCACCGAAACATACACGTCACCTTGCCAAGGGGCTGGGAAAGAGATGTTCGAGAAGATCCAGATTTCATCGAGAAACACCCAAAGATTGTTATTTTCTCCTAAATCCTTTTTTACAAACCTTTTGAAAATTTCCTTCTCATCTTTGAAATTTGGTTTTTCCATTAGCCTAAGTTACTTATAAATTTCATATTTTGCTTCTTATATTGTCAGCAACTGCCACTATGCGATCCTAAAAAATACATTCATAAATATATTTAAATCTTAAAATATTTGGCACATCTGAGGATGTATTTTTAGTTTATGATACTCTTAAAACGAGTTATTTTACCTTTTGCAAGATCACTATTTTGATAACATCATTTTTCAAAAAATATTTATTAGGTTATATTTTCTTACCTCCGTCTCATCACAGCTCTGAAGTGGGTTTCGAATTCCTTGGTTTCGAAGCTTTTTCAAACTGAAAATACAGTAATCATTGTGATTTATACACTAAAAAATATCTATTCTAGTGGTTTTTTCTTAAAACCAATAAAAATAAAAACCTAGCTCAAAATAAAATAAATTATGAAATATCAAAAATGTCAAATAGTCCACACCAAAAAAAAAAAAATAAAAACACTGCAGAGTAATCTCCAATCTCACTATTTACTTTAAAACACGAAATAACACACCCAGAAACAAAAAAAAATAATACAAAAATTGAAACGCCTTTAATCCATTACTGGATGATTTACGCCAATCAGCTGATTTTGACGTTGAGTCTAGTAATTTTTGTTTTTGAACATGTAAGCCAACACAAAAATGTTAGCTTGGACAAACTATATTCATTTTACTGTAAGGCAATTATAAAACGGCGTGACCTGGCGCATGGCGTTGGAGATAATTTAATTGTAACTTCTGCACCGACGTTGGCTCAGCGTCCCTAATCGAACATTACTTTTATAATAATTATTTCCCAATACAGGCCAGGGTGGTTTTTATCAACATTTTTTCCGAAATTGTTTTAAAGAAAAATTTACCATGTAAAATTTGAGGTTATAATAAAATAAACGACAGCCAACGACAAGTTTCTAAATCCAGAGTAAAACTTTTTTTGTTTTGTGTTTTGTAAAATGCATTTTAGTTAAATTAACATTAGACAAATGCCGTTTAATTTAAAACTTTTATTACTTACAAACTTTAACATACTAAACAATAATTATTATTTTTACAATATAGACTTCACTTAGATTTTATTTTTTAGAAATAAAAAAATTCAAAGTTTTTTGACTGTCATGTTTAATTATTTTAAAAATATAAAGAATTATTAGTATTTACTATAGCAAAAAAAATTTACATACCTGTCATTAACAAAAAGGTTTTAATTTTAAAATACGGTTTTCGCTGTCGTTTGCTAAATACCTATACTGGTGCTTTGTTCATAAAATTTTGTTCAAAATTATTGGATCTACTATATAAACGTCCATTATTTTTTATACAATTTATTTCTGGTTAAAATATTTGTATCAAAGACAAGAAAGTTTGAAGGTTTATGGAAGGCCAATGCTGTAAAACAAAACTGTTCACGCGTGCAGGGCAGCGGGAAAAGGCCCTGCGAAGTTTGCGCAATAAATGAAAGTTGACATTATCAAATGTCAAGTTCAAAGTAACTGTATCTCATTGTTTTTTTATTATTTTTTGCACAACATTAGTGGTTGGAAACATGTAATTCGCTTGTAAGTGTTGATAAGACAACTAAGGGTATGGTTTCATACGCGCCGCGCCGTCGCACACGAAAATGGGACTCCGACTCTGCCCAGGTATAACGTGTTGCCTACCTACACACTGCGCAGAATCATAAGCGAACCTTTATGACAGTGATTTTTATAGTGGGTCGGACATTTTTTGATCAAATAGGCTATGTATTGGGCTTCCATAAACCTTCAAACTTCCTTGATGAAAGCCCGTATGTTTTGCCAACCTATATTGCCGCCAAAGCTTTGTTGGACTTCGGTGGCGCTAGACACAATAAGAGTCTATCGCAGTATTAAAATATGATGGCAAAAAGGAATAAAAACTTCATTCAATAAAAATAATGCAGGGGGATTAATAATTTCGACTTTTTTAAAACTTTTTAATATTTAATTTGTAGGCCTTAAAATATTTTTTAAGCATATCTTTCTTCATAATTGGTAATCTATGCATGATAAGCAAGAAAGTTTTAAGGTTAATGGAAGGCCAGTACTGTAGAATAATTTTATCCACGCATGAAGGGCAAATAAGATAAAAGGATACAGGGGAAAATGCCTTTCGGATCTTGCGAATACTACGGTCAGGTCCGGACTTCTATAAACCTTTAGTACCCTGCATAAAATAGCGATTATTGTGTAAAATAAATGACAAAAATAATTTTTTACTTTTTTGCCCCTCGCCTATTTTAAAGTTTCTTTTGCAATATTGGTTTTTTTGGGGCGTTAACCATTTTGGGAGCATATTTAAAATGACAAGCTTAAGAATAACAGCTATTAATAAAATCGTCAGGTTTTACATGCCACGTACCTATTGGGTTCCAACTATTAGTCTACATGTAAGTTACTTGGCAGAGTTCGTATAGTCTTTAGTTTACAAAGTTATATTAACATGGCACTCACCACTAAATAGCTAAAAAAAATAATGGGGACTGTATTAAAAAAAGAACATTCTTTTATTGATGTTAATTTTATAAAAATACATAAATAGATACCCGCTGTCGCATGCAAAACCAGAAGACTCTGGAAAGACCAACAAAATGGTATCAAAGTGTGGCTTAAATTCACCCTTTTAAAGGTGAAAATGTAAGATTTTATTCACAATTTTACTTTTTAATTTTAATTTAATAATGTGATCGTTTGTCGATGTCCTCTTTACATATGTACGCTCCAAATGCTGTAACTTCTGCTTGACGAATAGCACTAATGATTGTTTTTACCCAAAGCGCTTTGCTAGGATATTAATTTTAATTAAATTTTGCACGAAATACAAAGTTTTCTTATTTCCTTTTTTCCTTCTTTATTTTCAATTTAAATTTATGACACACACTGATTTTTGTACAAAATTTCCTGGGATTTTATTACTGCGCCGAACTAAAAGGGTATTTTAATGACAGTTCTTTTTATGCTGAGACGGACAATTTTTTAATTGAATAACCCATTGCTGTGTTCTTCCTTTAACCTTCAAATTTTCCTGATGGTAGGTACTGTAGTATATGAATAAATTTTTAAATACTGTTTGACTATTACTGGATAAGGACAATTAAACGTTTTTTCGTTTTAAAATCCCGTCTAAGAACCGCTTTGAATAATTCGGTATCTGGTTAATCTCCAAACAGTGTGGATGTTCGGTTAAAAACAACAAAGATTTTCCGGAAAAAACTGCGAGTTGTCGGGCGTTCTTAGCTCTTTGGGATCAAGGAGAAATTCAACTGTCATTTAGTTGTGCCATAAAAGTGTAGTTTTAAAGTCTTGAAAGATTCCTAAACCATTTTTTAGAATCACAGTTGGTGGCGTTGGCCGTGGAGTGGCTGAAAGTACAAACTCGTGGGGACAAAGAAAGGCTCTGACAGAAACCGGTTATATCTGGATTTTGGGATTGCATTTTGCAGCTTCTAAATGTGCATCGCAAGGACCTTTGTTATGTTTTTGGATTCTAAAAATTATCATCCTAATTCTCAAGGAGCTCGAGCCAATCAATTATAGCATGCAAGCAAGCAACCCTGTACATTTTTTAATAGTCTTTTTTCTAAAAAAAATTAATAAAATAGCGATTATTGTGTAAAATAAATGACAAAAATAATTTTTTACTTTTTTTGCCCCTCGCCAAAGTTTCTTTTGCAATATTGGGTTTTTTTTTGGGGCGTTAACCATTTTGGAAGCATATTTAAAATGACAAGCTTAAGAATAACAGCTATTAATAAAATCGTCAGTTTTACATGCCACGTACCTATTGGGTTCCAACTATTAGTCTACATGTAAGTTACTTGGCAGAGTTCATATAGTCTTTAATTTACAAAGTTATATTAACATGGCACTCACCACTAAATAGCTAAAAAATAATGGGGACTGTATTAAAAAATGAACATTTTTTTATTGATGTTAATTTTATAAAAATACATAAATAGATACCCGCCGTGCATGCAAAACCAGAAGACTCTGGAAAGACAAACAAAATGGTATCAAAGTGTGGCTTAATTCACACTTTTAAAGGTGAAAATGTAAGATTTTATTAACAATTTTACTTTTTAATTTTAATTTAATAATGTGATTGTTTGTCGATGTCCTCTTTACATATGTACGCTCCAAATGCTGTAACTTCTGCTTGAAGAATAGCACTAATGATTGTTTTTACCGAGAGCGCTTTGCTAGGATATTAATTTTAATTAAATTTTGCACGAAATACAAAGTTTTCTTATTTCCTTTCTTCCTTCTTTATTTCCAATTTAAATTTATGACACACACTGATTTTTGTACAACATTTCCTGGGATTTTATTACTGCGCCGAACTAAAAGGGTATTTTAATGACAGTTCTTTTTATGCTGAGACGGACAATTTTTTAATTGAATAACCCATTGCTGTGTTCTTCCTTTAACCTTCAAATTTTCCTGATGGTAGGTACTGTAGTATATGAATAAATTTTTAAATACTGTTTAACTATTACTGGATAAGGACAATTAAACCTTTTCGTTTTAAAATCCGTTTAAATACCGCTTTGAATAATTCGGATTCTGGTTAATCTCAAACAGTGTGGATGTTCGGTTAAAAACAACAAAGATTTTCCGGAAAAAACAGCGAGTTGTCGGGCGTTCTTAGCTCTTTGGGATCAAGGAGAAATTCAACTGTCATTTAGTTGTGCCATAAAAGTGTAGTTTTAAAGTCTTGAAAGATTCCTAAACCATTTTTAGAATCACAGTTGGCGGCGTTGGCCGCGGAGTGGCTGAAAGTACAAACTCGTGGGGACAAAGAAAGGCTCTGACAGAAACCGGTTATATCTGGATTTTGGGATTGCATTTTGCAGCTCCTAAATGTGCATCGCAAGGACCTTTGTTATGTTTTTGGATTCTAGAAATTATCATCCGAATTCCCAAGGAGCTCGAGCCAATCAATTATAGCAGGCAAGCAAGCAACCCTGTACCTTTTTAATAGTCTTTTTTTTTTAAATATAATAAAATAGCGATTATTGCGTAAAATAAATGACAAAAATAATTTTTTACTTTTTTTGCCCCTCGCCTATTTTAAAGTTTCTTTTGCAATATTGGGTTTTTTTGGGGCGTTAACCATTTTGGGAGCATATTTAAAATGACAAGCTTAAGAATAACAGCTATTAATAAAATCGTCGGGTTTTACATGCCACGTACCTATTGGGTCCCAACTATTAGTCTACATGTAAGTTACTTGGCAGAGTTCGTATAGTCTTTAGTTTACAAAGTTATATTAACATGGCACTCACCACTAAATAGCTAAAAAAAATAATGGGGACTGTATTAAAAAAAGAACATTTTTTTATTGATGTTAATTTTATAAAAATACATAAATAGATACCCGCTGTCGCATGCAAAACCAGAAGACTCTGGAAAGACCAACAAAATGGTATCAAAGTGTGGCTTAAATTCACACTTTTAAAGGTGAAAATGTAAGATTTTATTAACAATTTTACTTTTTAATTTTAATTTAATAATGTGATTGTTTGTCGATGTCCTCTTTACATATGTACGCTCCAAATGCTGTAACTTCTGCTTGAAGAATAGCACTAATGATTGTTTTTACCGAGAGCGCTTTGCTAGGATATTAATTTTAATTAAATTTTGCACGAAATACAAAGTTTTCTTATTTCCTTTTTTCCTTCTTTATTTCCAATTTAAATTTATGACACACACTGATTTTTGTACAACATTTCCTGGGATTTTATTACTGCGCCGAACTAAAAGGGTATTTTAATGACAGTTCTTTTTATGCTGAGACGGACAATTTTTTAATTGAATAACCCATTGCTGTGTTCTTCCTTTAACCTTCGAATTTTCCTGATGGTAGGTACTGTAGTATATGAATAAGTTTTTAAATATTGTTTGACCATTACTGGATAAGGACAATTAAACGTTTTTTCGTTTTAAAATCCCGTTTAAATACCGCTTTAAATAATTCGGTATCCTGGTTAATCTCCAAACAGTGTGGATGTTCGGTTAAAAACAACAAAGATTTTCCGGAAAAAACTGCGAGTTGTCGGGCGTTCTTAGCTCTTTGGGATCAAGGAGAAATTCAACTGTCATTTAGTTGTGCCATAAAAGTGTAGTTTTAAAGTCTTGAAAGATTCCTAAACCATTTTTTAGAATCACACTTGGTGGCGTTGGCCGTGGAGTGGCTGAAAGTACAAACTCGTGGGGACAAAGAAAGGCTCTGACAGAAACCGGTTATATCTGGATTTTGGGATTGCATTTTGCAGCTTCTAAATGTGCATCGCAAGGAACTTTGTTATGTTTTTGGATTCTAAAAATTATCATCCGAATTCTCAAGGAGCTCGAGCCAATCAATTATAGCAGGCGAGCAAGCAACCCTGTACATTTTTAATGTTTTTTCTCTTAAAATGATCATTATTATTTTGCAGAATTTGTATTTTATTTTAAAACATCAAAAGAAAAAAATGATTACTGGTTTGATCTGGCAGACTGACTCCCTATTTAAAATTTTATTATTTGTTTTGTTCTCGTTTTCTTCTTGTATTATTTTTATTTTATTTGATTTAGGAGCACGAAGGGTTTTTCGTATTGGCAAAGAGGTGTACTATCGATGTTTTTTATATCAACATCTAATATGAAACCGTATTTTCTGTTTTTGTAAGGTATAAGGAAAAATACTTCTAACGATTTCAAGGGACGAGATATCGAAGGATAAAATATATAATAGTATTGGTAATATTTTTCCGGTTTTCCTTAAATGTTAGTTGGAAATGTTACAGTTATTAATCTATTATTGCTGTATTGTTAATAAATATCATATCAACCTTAAATTTATCTTAAATAAGTATTTCTTATTCCTAAATTATATTAATTTGTTATGATGAATCTGACCGTAATTACAGAAGGCTTGCTAGTGATAGATATCTTGTTGTCTTTTTTATATGAATTATTTTTTTTTTATTACAAGTCTATGACAGTTTTGGTTTTGGCCAGAATTTTGGTGGTTGCTAAATGGAACCCATGTTTTTGGTTACTTTATTCTGTGTTGACTTTGCCGTCTTTGCATATGGCTTGTGTGTATTCTTTTAATAAAAATTAATAATTATTTTTTAATTATAATTTTGTCAACATAAAGTAATTTTAATTAAATAAAGTCAAATATGGCGAATTTATTAATTAAAATGCAGAAATATAGTGATACAATGTGATGGATTTGTTTATAAATTATATTAATCTCATTTTATTTTAACTTACTTATATAACAGTAGAATTCGAAATTGCATTGTAATGATTTTTCATTAATTTGTTATTATAATTTAATTGCAGTATACTCATTTTGTTTAACAAAAATAAAATAAAATACAGATATTTAAAATACAAATTTATGAGAATTTCTATTTTATATGTATTACCTTCTGCGGGAGTTCGTATAAATACGTTTTTTGAAGTAAAAATCTAATATTTTGGACCTATTAAACAAAGAAAATGTTGACAAAACTGTCACGATAAACAAAAAGTGATAAGAAAATTACTATACAGTGCGTTTTTTTAACGGCCATAGGATTTTACATGATAAATCTACCACTCCATGTTAGGTCCACTCTTACTACTACTTTATAGCTGAAAATTGAAACAGGTATAACATCAAGGGTAAGAAAATTTTACATTCACAGTTGTATCAAAATAACCTCACAAATTATAAAAAAAATTGATTTATTTTTCAATAAAATATAGTTTTTAGTATCCTTGTGTATCAAAAATGTTGTCACTGTCACATATCAGTAAATGTCATTCATATTTCTACAGAAATAAATAAAACCAAAAATCGTATTTTATTACAAAAAACTTCTGTAAAATGCTATGCTACAACATGCAGTTTGAACCGCAAATAATCCTGCATTTTCATTCAATCAGAAAGCCAAATGGTAGGAAAAAAAGACCGCAACAAGAAAAAGGGAAAAGCAAATTTATTTATTTTTATATGAAATATGTAATAACGATAATAAAAACATAATACTAAATACATTAGGTGTTTTATTTAAATGTTTTGTTTAAAGTGACTATCATTTACTGCTAAGCAGTATCCAAGAGAATCGTAAAAATGTCTTCTTACATTGCATAATTGCTGTGGTGTAATACCGCGTGAAGCCTCGATAATTCTATCTATTAGTTCCTCAATGTGTTCAGGCCTCTCTCTCACAATATCAAAGACTTTTATCACAGACAATATCAAGACAAACAAAAGACAAAAACAAAACAACAAGACAAATATCCCCAGTAAAAGTAATCTAACGGCGAGATATCCGGACTTTGAGCTGGCCATTTAAAGGGGCCAAATCGTCCAATCCAGCTACCCGGAAATATATTAATTAAATATTCTGTGACTACAGCTGCATTATAAGCGGGCGCTCCATCATGCTAAAATATTATTTAGTGATTTTCTATGTCAGACAACGCACTACTGTTTCCAAACGTTCTAAATATTTATCAGTTGTTAGTGTACCTCCTATGAAATACGGGCCAATAATTTTGTTTCCTAAAATTCCTGCCCAAACATTAACCCTCTTACGCCATTGAGTATGCGTCTGGTGAATTATGTAGGGATTTTTGCGAGTTCATATCCTTGTGTTTTTTTTTGTTTACGGTACCGTTGGTAGAAAAATAACTTTCGTTCGTAAAAAGAATGAGATTCAAAAATTAGGATTAGTATTGATTCTATCCATCCAGTACTCACAGAATACCATTCGGGCAAAATAATCCTGGGGTAACAGCTTTTGAACATTCCTTAATTTATAAGATTTGAATTTTTCCTGCTATAAAGCCTTATAGCCTCTACTCCTAGTACCTGTCAACCTATCCGCAAGCTGACTTCGATTTGTCGATGGATTTTCCTCGATCGCCAAGCACAGGTCATTTTAAAATCTTCGGTTACTACATTGGCGTTTCTTTTGCGTGGTACGTGTGAGTCTTCAAAACAACCAGTATTTGTAAACCTTTGATGCAATCGCTGTACGGTACTCTTACTAGGAACAGGACGATCTGGATAAGCTGCAGCAAAGTTATCAACAACTTCTCGACTTGACATTCCCCTTATGTAATTTGAAACCAATTCTACTCGTTCCTGGATAGTGTAAACGGGCATTATTTATAAAAATATAACAAATAGTTTGTCAGTAAATCGGCCAAGTGATGATCACGTTGTTAAATTTAGCAATGGACTTAGAATTGTTAAAAGTTAACAACGGTTTAGAATGTTTAACACAATATCAGATTTTGACAGGTTGCCTACTAAACTCATTGAATAACACTGACCATGACGTTTTGTTAAACATTCTAAACCGTTGTTAACTTTTAACAATTGCTAAGTCCATTGCTAAATTTAACAACGCGATCATCACTCGGCCGAATGACTAGTAGTTTTTCTTTAATAAAACGCTGGCTGACATTTCCTGATATGTGACAGTGACAAAATTTTTACGAGGATTGTAAAAACTAAATTTTATTGGAAAATAAATCAATTTTTTTAAATACTTTGTAAAGTTCTTTTGGTACAAATGTTAATGTAGTGGAAGTGGACCTAACATGGAGTGGAAGATTTACCATGTAAAATCCTATGGCCCGTCTTAAAAAAAAAACGCACTGTATATTAATTTAAAAAATATATTTAGTAATGTCAGATGTTTTAATACATTTTTAATAAATTTTGCATTTCGAATTAAAAAAAAAAATAGAGTAGCGATTTCTAAGATGCGTCCACATCTTATGTTTAATATAATGAATTTTAAATTACAAAATTAATATTAACACCTTCCTGCTGTAGCCTATTAATTGGTGGATCAATATTTTTAAAGATAACTCAAAATAATTGAATAATTTTAACTTTACTACTTTAAAATAAAAAGTTTTAACGATCTTTAATTTACATGTAAATTTCAAAACAAATATTACCCCTTATACTCTTTGTAGAGAACATTCCGTGTAAATATGAAAAAAGTCAAATAAAAAATAATTAAACTACTTTACAGGAATTACAACTATCTCATTTTTATTTTACCTATTCTTACATTATTATTATTTTTTCTTTTATTTGTATTTTTTGTTTATTTTTATTGTATTTTGTGTTTCATTTTACTGAGTAATTTAATACAGCTACCATCTTTTGTTATTTGGAGTTGTGTATTATTAAATTTTGTACTTTTTTAAAATTACTTATTATTTTGTTTCTTTTTTAACGTTTCCTAACAGCAATGCGTAGTCTTTCTGTCTTTTTTGCTAAACGAATTTCATCAGCACAAACGGCTGAGATAGTTGCTCCTTTTTCTTAAGGAAATTTTATGCTTTCTAAGAATATTTGAATAGTATAAAATATTGCTATTTCATTCCAGAACTTTCCCTACCTTACATATATCGTTTCTACGGGGCTTCGTTAAATTTCAAGCATATGTTTATTTAACTAACTTTAACCTATCGCAAACTGGCAAACAAATTGACCAGACATGTTAGTTAAGATACATGGATGATAGAATAGCTAGCTAGATCAATAAGCACTTTCAATATACAATGCTCAACAAAAGTTGGCAAGTTTGGTTTGGATCTCCATGGAAAATGACGGGGAAATTAAAGTGTTGTTAGAACATATTTATGTCCAATCGAGTACCAGTAAAAAGATAAAATTATTTTGGTTTTTATATATATATTTTTTACTTTTATTACTTTAGCTCATATTGTCCCAGTTCTGTTAATGCTGTCCAAGTACCGACACATGCAAATATTGCATTTTCACGGCACAATGCGGACTGCCACCACGGACGTTTGGAGTTATACAAATAACTACTACCTCCAAACTACCCCCTTCCTAACAACGTTTTGGTAATGTCATCCAGACGTGAGCTCTATAGTTTACTGGCCCTTGCTTAACTTCGCTATTATAACGGGAAGCGGTCAACAAAACTTGGTCTAATTTTAGATCTCAGTACTTTAAGAGGTCGATATTTTTTGGGTAGAAACTTGGCCCTTATTTTAAAAAGTGTTTTTGGTGGGAACTTTTCTCATTTTTTAAGTGCAACGAATGGAAAAAAATGGGGAATGGGGGATCTCATGCCTTTTTTCTTAGTATACCTTGCTCTGTAGGTAGAATTCAACCTTTTAACTAAATATGAAGTAAAAAAATTGCTTCTTTTAATGTCTGATAGGTAACATGTACCAATTTTTCTTGTTTAGTAAAAAAATTCTGCTTGCATTTCAAATTCTAAGACAATTTCGATCTTAAAGCCTTAGATTGCAAACTTCTAAAGTACTCCCAAAATATACGATATTACCTCCCCTGTGTCAGGGCGTTCCAAGTAAAAAATGTGCAGTTTTCAGAATTTTTTTATATACTGGTATCCTAAACCCTTCCACTTCGTTTTCTTTTTTTGCTTCTCTGGGAGCCGTCTAGATTACTACCGGAGGCAGCGCAGCTCCTCGGGCTTATTTGCCTAATCTTCCATTATCTTTTATATCAATCCTCCCATTAGTCTTGATTTCTACAACTCTGTATAACCGCGAGACTGTTTGGTTGATATATTCCTGTGGGCTCATTGCCCAAATAATGCCTGTTTTTTGTGATTCAACGCTTCACATTCACACAGGATATGGTAGGGGGGTTTCTTCCCACTCGTCGCACATTTTGCAATTTGGGTCCCCATTGTATGAGCCTATCTTGTGTAGGTGTCCTCTTAGGTTATCGTGCCCTGTTAGCTACCTCTACTGTCATCCAAGGTCTTTTCTTACTTTGTCTGAGTAATTCTTCCTTCGTTCTTTTGGATGGGCCCTTTATAAAGCCTTTGCCTTGTCCTATTCTACTGAGGCTTTCCCTGTATTCCTCGTGTTTGTTTCGGGTCCATACCCTGGTTTGCCCTAGAGCTGTGGTTTTGGTCACTCCAACGGCAGGTTCTGGTCTGGATGATCCCTGTCTCGCTAGCTCATCCGCTTTTTCGTTGCCTTCTATTCCCGAATGTCCTGGTACCAATAGGATAGTAACTCTGTTGCGTTCTCCCAGGACTTCCAGTTCTTTTTGACATTCCCATGTCAGCTTGGACGTTACCTTGGGGTTACTAGTGTCTCTAGCGACGTCTGGCTGTCTGTTATTATGCAGATTCGCTTGTTTTAATAAGCCCTCCTGTTATTTTATTTTGCACAGTGAGGTAAAGCATATATTTCCGTTTGAAATACAGAACTCTGTGTTTTTAGTGAAATGGAGAATTGTAAATTCCCAGAACGCGTCCTGTTTGGGACACCCTGTACACGCCTACCCTAGTTCCCCGCTCGGTTTTGGAACCATATGTATACCAGATAATATCTTCAATGGTGCCGGGGGGATCGGGTTGCTGCCCCTTACTTCGATCTGGAATTTTTACTTTGAAGTTTTTTCCAAATGAGCATTGGGGAATCATCTGGTCTGTTCTCACGTCCAGGATGTCACCAGTTGGTTTTTGTTGCAGCCGGAAGTAGCCCATTCATGCCTCTTTCATTGCTCCTTAACCCTACAAACATACTAAAATAAGTTTCCACTTCCTCGGGAAGTGCCTCATATTTCTGATGAGTGGATGAGTGAGTCAGTCAGTTAGTCAGTAGTAAAATGAGCGATATTAAAAATTGAATATCTCAGAAACCAGTTGACATAACTATTTTTTGCAAATAATTTTAATATGTATGTACATACCAAATCTTATATCTTTATGTCAAACGATAACAAAGTAACGATAGGGAGAAGAACACGCTAAATTATTTCGTGAAATATACACACTGCGTGCGTCAGACCGAAACATGGCCCCTCGATTTTGTTTAATTAAATTTTCGTATTAAATAATCACCATGATTCAAAATAAATTATTATTTGAATTTACCTTTGACATTTTTATTTTTAAGTAACTGGCGATTAAATAATTTATTAGTATTAACTTTGTTTATACAAACTTAGTTGCTATTTTTCTTTTACTTTAAAAATGTCAATTCTCATTTCCTGCTGGAACTAAAGAAATGCCACTAAAGAGTTAAATATTGAGAACGCTAATTTACCATTCTTTAAATACTCCTTAACTTCTTTTATATAATTAGAGTTCAGATGTTGATTCTTTTCGCAAAAGTTTTCAGGTCTGTTCTTTTCCGGTTCTTGTTTCTTTTGCGCTCTTTTTATTGCCGTCGTTTTGTTCGTTCATCCAAGCTCGGTAAGTCATTAATGAAATATATCCCTTGCTGGAAAAAGTTTTCTGAAAAACTAACCTAACCTACTTTCATCCGCCGCTCATATAAGGACCAAGTCTTAAAAATGTTCGCTGTAAAATTTATTATTTAAAATTTTCTTTGTATACAAGCCGAAAAATACTTAAAAAGTATAATATACCTATTATACTTTTTAAGCGGTGTGTGCTGGGTTTTGAAATAAGATTTTTTGCGTATTTTTTCCGCTAAACACGAATATGAACTTAAAATTGATTATCATCTTGCGGTTTCTACTTATTTCTATCTCTGTAATATTTAACCGTAATTTCTATCTATCTATCTATCTATTGTAGCATGGTGAGTTCCCTCGCTGGGGCCCTGAGCACTGAGGCCTAAGCCCATTATGCTCTACACCAACCCTTAAGCATACACAGGTTCCGTCACCCTGTACTGTCCCTTACGTATGCATTCCTTTTACACTAATATGGTGCTGTCGTTTTGCTTACTAGAGCCTCAACTTCCTCACTAGTGATGCGAGTCCCGTTAGTGGTAGGAATCTTATGTCATTTAGGTCCAGCCATGCCGTACCCAGACATTTCCCCTGATGTGCCCTAGTGCTGGGCAATCTCTAAGTACATGAAATGCGTCCTCTCTTCCCTCTCACACCATCTACATGTACTTGTCTCGCTTTTTCCTATCTTGTTGAGATAGTGTCTGTTTCTACAATGACCTGTCAGTATGCCGGTCAGGTTTCTCATTTGCACCCTATTGAAGTCCTTTATGTTCATCGGTAAGTCTTTCCATAGGTCTTCCCCAATAGTAGCCTTTGATGGTCTGGCTTTTGTCTTTTTCCAGTTCTCATCGAACCGTTTCTCTATCCATGTTGCTATCTCTGTCATATCCGTGTTGTAAGAGACTCCCACGGTATATTCAGGTCCGTTGTCCTCAGCTCCCAAATTAGCGAGTTTGTCAGCCATTTCGTTCCCCGGAATCCCTTTGTGTCCAAGGACCCATTGCAGGGTGACTCTGGCGGTTTTCGTTAGTTTATTAATTGCTTCCCGACATCTATTTGTAAGTTCTGATCTGTGCACTGTATTTGTTAGCGCCCCGATCGCTGCCTTACTCTAGTACATATAGTTATTTTTCCCTGTACCTTCTATTCAGGCAGTATTTTATGGCTTTGGCTATTGCCATAACTTTCGCCTGAAATACGGTTGCATATTTTCCCATTGTTCCATAGAACTTGTAGTTCGTCCTTTCTACATAGAAACCGAAGCCTGTGCGGCCTCCTTTCCTTGAGCCATCTGTGTATATAACTGTTCCTTCGCTCGGCGTCCCACAGCGTTTGTAAGCCCAGTCATCTGCCGATGCCATGTCCACCTTGTGCATGAGGTCTAAGTGGATTACTGGGGGGATGCTATCTTGCTTCATCGAAAGAGCCACAGTTCTCACTTGGCCCATGATGTCACAGTGCCCCCACCCCTGGTCCTCCACCGTCCTCCACACTCCAGTCTTAGTGCCTCTGCCCTTGCTGAGGCCTTGATCATTATATGGAGAGGTGGGAGCCCCGTAATAATCTCCAGCGATTCCGTCGGAGTAGTGGATGCTGCCCCAGTTATTCCTCTCATCGCCATATGTTTTTGTTATCTGTGGTTTAAGTTCCGTGCGTTGCCACCAAATCACGGAGGCATACAGTATCCGTGGCCTGATGACTGCTTTGTATATCCACTTCATGACCTGAGAGAAAGTCCCCAGTCCCGTCCTACGACCTTCTACAGAGCCATAGCGATCCTGTGGCCTTCTTCGCTACCATTTCAAGATGTGCTCTCCAGTTCAGCTTGTCGTCTAGTATCACTCAAGATACTTGGCTGTACTGGAGTATTCTAGTTTCTCTCACCCAACTTCACCGTAATTTACAAATACATTGATTAACTATAGTTTGTCACAAAGTATACCATGTTAGCTTTTGCCTTCATTTATAGATTAAACCTGCCGACAACAATAAAACTGCGGATCAGAACATTGGAACGGACTCTAATAATATAAAGATTTATTATTTATTTTTATTTAGGTAGGTAAATCTTAAAATTACATTAAGAAATAAAATATACGCAAAGTTTTAATAAATTTATAACTATATTATCTAACATAATTATATTTTTAATCTAAATATCTAAATCTAATTCTGTTTTACCATCAGAGTCATTATTGAGATTAATTACAATAGGATTTATGTTGTTTTGTACAGGGTGGGCATATAAGCGAGGTAAGCGGCTGTATCTCAGGACCTGTACATCTGACAACAATGGATTTTTTTTTAATATTGTAAAAGTGGCCATGAGAAAATTCTGGAAATTATTTTCAAGTTCCGTATTTTACCGCTAGAGGGCGTAACTAAAAATTAAATAAGAAAAACGTATTTTTTTTTCGAAAACCCATATATGTGTGTCCCAAATTGGTGGGGAATGTATGGGGATCTTGGAAACCACGATAGATAGAAAATCGGTTAAATGGGGAAAGTTTTGGACAATTATGTTAGTAAGCTAATCCCGTTTACTACATGGTTTTTTCTATTCAGGTTTATGAGAAATTTTGAAAAAACCTGAAACATGCATTTTCGAAAATCGGCCATATTTTTCTTATTAGTAAAAATTTTTCAAATCTGTAAAAACTTCTTCAAAGCAACTTTTTTTGTTGAATATGACCAAGTAGTCAATTTTTATTTTCTACGTTTCGGGTTTTTAGAATCATCATCAACTTTACTTTTTCATATGGGCGCCATATTGGATTTTTTCACAGCCAAATAGTGCTTTTTATTCTGATTTCAACAATGTATAACATGTTATAGTTTAGGAGTTTATAACCTCATCAACTTCAAAAAACAAATATTTTCTCAGTTGGCCTTGATTCCGGCCTGCGCAAACGTATTTTGACAATTTTCCTGAAGGGCAGCATCCTAAACTAACATACTTTCGAAAACTGTTTACAAATTTGCTTAAATTCGAAAGTTTTAAAAAACCACGACCTAAGAAGTACGTTGAAGAAAATCGACAACGAGATGCTGCAGTTAACCAACATTTTAAAGAAAATCCAACATCTTCAGCCAGGGATGTTGATAGAGAATTCCACATTCCATCAACCATTCATAGGGAAGTTAGGACTATTTAAATAAATATCGTTAATATGTTGAGAGAAATGAACAACATTTTGAATTTTAAGTCGTTATTTTACATCTTCATTTTAGTAGGAATATTAGTTTAGCCACTTTTTATTGTTTTTGTTTTCACTTGTTTCAATTAACTTGTTACGTGTAGTTTTTTGTAACACGGTATTAACGTTATAGCTATGTTCGCAAAACCCATTTCTGTAAAATGTTTGTTCAGCTTATCTATTTTGCCAATTACTAATATTTTATTGTTTACAAAAAAAATGACGTTCGCCGGAATCAAGGTCAACTGAGAAAATATTTGTTTTTTGAAGTTAATGAGGTTGTAAACTCTTAAATTATAACATGTTATACGTTGTTGAAATTAGAATAAAAAGCACTATTTGGCTGCGTAAAAATCCAATATGGCGTCCATATGAAAAAATAAAGTTGATGATGATTCTAAAAACCCGAAACGTAGAAAATAAAAATTGACTACTTGGTCATATTCTACAAAAAGAGTTGCTCTGAAGAAGTTTTTACAGATATGAAAAATTTTCACTTATAAAAAAAATATGGCCGATTTTCGAAAACGCATGTTTCAGGTTTTTTCAAAATTTCTCATAAACCTGAATAGAAAAAACCATGTAGTAAACGGATGTACAACTAATTTTCAAAACTTTCCCCATTTAACCGATTTTCTATCTATCGTGGTTTCCAAGATCCCCATACATTCCCCACCAATTTGGGACACACTGTATTTTTGATAATACTGTTAGAAAGCCTACCGAATTCAAAACCAAATCTTATATCTTTATGTAAAACGATAACAAAGTTATGATAGGGGGCAAAACACACTGAAACGTTTCAAAGAATTTATTTCCGTTGAAAATTTAACTTATAGTTAGTTTTTCAACAAGTTAGAGAATTTTTAATTAACAAAATTGTTCCGAACTTTTGTCTTCATTGTACATTAATTGTTTTTTTAAATAATTGTCGTGTAAATTTTTTGCTTCGTGAAGCCCTTTTTATAAATATACTTTACAAGATAACGCCATAAAAGTTTAATAAAATTTAATTCTTTGTTTATAATAATTTTATAACTTTGACCAAAAAAAATTAGAGTAATGTCAAAAGTATAAAAATATTATAAACAAAGCATTAAAATTTTTTAAACTTTATGGCGTGATCTTGTTAGGTATGTATATAATAAGGGCTCCAAGATGCAAAAAATTCATACGACAATTATTTAAACATTTTTTTTTATTAACAATGAAGACGAAAGTTCGAAACAATTTTGTTAATTAACAATTGTCTAACATGTTGAAAAATTATCTTAAAGTTAAATTTTTGACGGGAATAAATTTTTAAAGTGTTCTGAATACACCATAAATTTTTAAAAAATTTTAATTAATATTCAATACCTTAAAAAAATATTTAATGTGACGTACTCGGTTTTGACGCCAAGCGCGCTACCAAAATGTCGCGCAAAGGCCTATTTTTACCGTTAAAATAAAATTATAAATAATGGAATTAAACTCCGGATGTCTGGAATTTTTTATCGAAAATTTGTTGCTTCACAAGGATCTTTGTCTTATGGTTTTTGAGTTATCATCAAATATCTAAATGGCTTCTTTTCGTTTTTTGTTAATAACAATTGAAATTTTTCTTGGCCGAAAAAATCCTCAAACGCCTTTCTCAGATTTGCATTTTGCGTTGAATGAAGCTATCGCTCATATTTTTCGAAGCCTTCCAACAATTTTTCGCAGGAAACACACTTCTCGACTAGACTACCTATATCGCCTGCGGGTTGCAAGGCTCGGTAGGGAAAAACTCAAAGCAGCAAGATTTACAAAAAAGCCAGTTTTGAGTCTGTGGAGTCTGATTAAGAAGACCAGCTTGGACAGCGCATTTGAGGTATCCACAATAAATCTGTAGAGGTTGCAGTGGTAGAGGATATAGAATCCACTTATGAACTAATCTTATGGTAAAATCATCTTGTTATAATGGATGCGATATCTTGTTCCACCATTTCCTTAGTCGATTTGCCTAATGTCATTACGCATTTTTACAACAAGACAGTGATTAAATTTCAAACAAAAATCCTAAAACATTTTTTGCCTTGTCAACAATAACAAGGGTACTCTTTAGCTCTATAAAAGAATCCATTTTCAAAATGGCGTAAGAATGTGCAAAAAGATTAAATTACAAAGCGGGTATACTTTAATAAGAAACCATATATGCTTAAAATGGAGAAAATTATTTTTCCTTTTGTGGTTCGAAATAATGTGATTTGTCTAACAGGGAGCACGTGGATTTCTTTGAAACTAGAGATGCTATGATATCGCGTTTTTAATATTCTTTACATGAAGATAAAAGCGACGGAGATACTTTAGCGGCGATGCATTTCAGCATAATTTAATTTAAGTTTTCATATATCTTTTACTTTATTTCAAATTACTGCATTTTTGGTTTAATAATGTAAAATTATTAACTTTAGATGAATTAGCAAATAACAGTGACCTTTAATACAGTCTGAGCAGAAAAACCGCATAACATGGAATTTCTTTAAATAACACAGGTCCTCCACAAAAAAAGTAGTGTGTTCTGGGTGTTAGACCACAAGTCTTAAGTCAAAATTGAAGGTCAAACAGTCAAAAATCGAGAAAAACCTAAAAAACCGATACGGTACATTTACCGACAGAAACCTGCTACCACGGAATGTTTGGACTACCACTATATAAACTATAAGAGATACAAAAAATTTATAACTCAAAAAATATTGCATTTAGACAAAAAGATTATATAACCTTAAATAAAGGTCTTGTAAAAATACATAGTTTATGGCTTATAAAGTTTCGTATATCTTTTATAGTTTTTGAGATACTGACGTTTTAAATTCAAAAAAATCGTTGATATCTGAAATAACGCCTTTTCTCGAAAATTGAATTAAATTAATTAATTAATTAATTGAATGAAATAAATCATCTACATTAAAAAAAAAGATTAAAATCGAACTATGAAAGTAAAGTTCTTTTCTTCTTCTTCTTTGTCAGCTTTGTCCACTCCTTAACAAAGGCCTCTTTTATTTGTTTCCATGCTGTTTTGTTTTTCGTTGTATGGTACCATCTTCCTCCTGCTATTCTGTTAACGTCATCCAACCATCTCCTTTGTGGCCTGCCGACACTCCTTTTTGTCTGTATTGGTCTCCAGTGTACAAGCCTTGATACCCATCTGTCCACACTTAGTCTGGCAACATGACCAATCCATTGCCACTTAAGCTCAGCGATTCGCTGGATCAAGTCCACTACCTTCGTTCTTCTTATTTCTTCGTTATGGATTTTATGTTGTAAGCTAACGCCAAGCATTGCCCGTTCCATGGCCCTTTGCCTTATCCTAAGATTATTGGTGTACTTCTTGGTTATAGCCTTTGTCTCAAGACCGTATGTTGCGACAGGCAGAATGCATGTGTTGATGACTTTTTGTTTAAGGTTTATAGGGATTTCACAGTTTTTAATTATTTGACTCAGTTTTACAAATGCTATCCATGCTAGTTTTATTCTGCGTTTTATCTCTGCCGTTTGGTTTTCCTTTTCCATTTTAATGACATGACCAAGAAATATTCATCCACAATACCCAAAGTTTTGTCTGCTATTTTTATGATTTCCTTAGTCCTGCTCATAATTTTTGTTTTTAATAAATTCATTTTTAGTCCGACGTTATTTGCAGCTTTATTTGGTTGATCTACCATGTTCTTAAGCTCCTCAATATCTGAACTAATAAGCACTATGTCATCGGCAAACCGTAAATGGTTTTAAAAGGTACCATTAACGTTTACACATTTATTTTCCCACGGTAGCTTTTTAAAAACGTCCTCCAAGGCCAACGTAAAATGTTTTGGGGATATAGGATCACCCTGGCGTACTCCCCTATTAATTGTAATTTTTTCGGTTCTCAGATCTTCCGTAATTTTAATTCGGAAAGTAGCGCTTGCTACATGGGCTGTCCTGCTTGCTCCATCCATCGCACGCAGGACAGCCCATGTTTCAATAGAGTCAATTGCCTTATGAAAGTCTACAAATGCGAAATAAAGTGGTACTTATATTGTAAAAGTTATTATACATTAAATCTGATCTAAATTTTGGTTGTCCCGAATTTTATGTCGGTGGGTTTAAAATAGGTAAATCTCACAACAAGGTTTTTATATTATATAAATTGTGTAATGAAATAAATTCATGTAAATAAAGGCTTGTTTTAAAAAATGATTGTTACAATTAATTTATTTTTTATTTTTTAGGTATCGCGTTTTCTCTGATATTTATATCATGGGAATGCATAAAAAAAACATAGTTCACCATCTTTGGGAGTCCGCCATATTGGATTTAGGGTGACGTCATTTCATTATTCGTATTCTTTTCAGCAAACCCGGTTATTTGATACCCATATCATGAAAATCCATAACTCGTCCGCCATCTTGAATGTCAAATGATGTCACTTAGCTAACCAATGCATTGTCATCTAGACTAAACGTATGTGCAAAATTGCAGCTCAATCGGTTGAGGATTACTGCTTTAAAATTTTGTTGCAAGATCTGACACAAACACACATTGCAATGTAAATAAAAGTTTTAAAAAATCTGCTTATGTGGTGTGTTTTGTGCTTAAGCCGAATTTGTCGACTGTAAATATTAAGTAATTTTGGTAGCTATACAGAAAGATGTTAAAGTTATCTGGCTTTCCGTTCCTTTCTTATATTTAAATCCTTTGTTGGTAATTTGACTCTAGCATTTTAATTATCTCTTTTTAATTCTAAAGAATAAAACTTGAGGTCTAAACTGACTAAAACTTTTAATGACTTTGAAACTTTACAAAACTGCCTATGGGAAGTTTTTCTAAGGATCTATATAAAAAATGTAATAGCAAATTACTGGTTAAATTCCATTTTCCTTGTATAAAATTAGGTATAACGAGTATAGCATTAAGAACGGGCAAAAATTCTCCTGAAGCCTGTTTAAGTGTTTAAAGTTTGAAGTTTAATAACTAAATTTGGTTATAACATAACTTCGTTGTTACTGTTTTAAAAAGATATTAAAAGTTTTAGGAAATATTAATTGCAAATTTAAATCCTGGCTTCTGCTTCGTAATAGCTGTCGGCGCCAAAAGAAATTTTGGTATTTAAGGTGGGATATGATTTATGGCTTTCCTGGAAACACCGACAATCTCTTAATCAGTATGTCACAAGAAATAGAGTTTCCCTAATGTGGATACCAGGACACGGGGAGTGGAAGGCAATAAAACTACCGACTAGCCAAAGTGAGTGCAAAGGCCCCGTTTTACGGAGCGGAAACTTTCCGTGGCACAACTAGAGGTCATCTATTGAAAGAACTCAGAGAATGGGAAAAGAGGTAGAAGGAGACTCACTGGAATGACGCTTCAGGACAAAGACAAGCGAAGAGATTCGTCTCCTAATCGCCTAAGTATACAAAGAGCTTCAAAAAAATGAACTAAGGTCAGTCTTAACAGGACATGGCCCTCTGAGGTATCTCCGAAAAATGAGAAATACTAAAAATGAAGGCTGTAAGTCATGTGACACATCGGGCGAAATCGCTGAACAAATAATATGCGAATGCATGGAATTAACACGTCAAAGGCTAAAAAATCTAGAAGAAGTATTTTTGACTCCTGAATATATGAAAAAATTTGCCTTTTAAACGATTTCCAACTTCGCAAAATGTTTGGAAATTAAAGGGATCAACTAATGCAGGGTATTCACAAAAGATCTTTCTGAGTCGAAATGAAAGTAGGGCTATGCTAAGTCAAGCGATCCTAAGTTCCGGCCTGATCCTTTTAGTGTGTATATTACACGAAATGTTTTAGCGTATTTTCCTCCTATAATAACTTCGTTATCGTGTCACTTAAAGGTATAAGATTTGGTACGTATATTCACATAGGTATTATAATTACCCGTAAAAAAATGAGAAGTTTATGTCAAGGGGTTTCTGAGATGTTTGATTTTAAAATTCGCTCATTTTACAACTGACTAACTCACTTATTTATTGACTCATCAAAATTATGAGACACCTACAAATAGAGGAACTACGATGTTTCACCCAAACGTAGTGTAATTTCTAAAGTTAGTTGTTTAATTGTTGCCCTTGTTAGTTAAATTCACAAATTTTAGCTTGGATTTTTATTAAATTTGGGCTTTCTTGAAAAATACCGTTGTTAAAATTTTAATTTATAAGAGTCGGAAAAACCGTTTACGGCAAATAAAGTTAACTTGGGCTAATTTCAAATACCAATTTAAAAACTTTTAGAAATCCATTGCTTTATTCATTATCAGGTTGGAGGTTTAAAATTTAGGAGGTTTAAAAAAACATTTTAAATCTCAGAGCTGGAACGGATCCTTCAGAAAAGGAATCGATTTACTGATCCGGATCCCCGTAAAGGAATTGAACACGATTACTTTTTTAAGGAAAAAATCGAATTTAGGGAATCGATTTCTATTTTTCGGATCACGGATCAAGATCATCTTTAGTTTTTATACTTAAAAATGTAAATACGATACGAATGATACTACATAATCCAGATGATAAATCAGCGTTAAATATTTTAGCACGAAGCCTGAGCCGCTAATCATAATTTAAGCATTATTTTAAAGTGCTGTAACTCTTAGCCAAATTGGTTTTTGGTAAATATTCTTTAAATATAAATATGTTATTTCCGAAATCAACATAAAACCACCCTTAAATGGGACATTTTTTTAAACTGTATTCCAAAACTTGCGAAGCTAGATCTCCATAAGGTTTTTAAATGTGATTCTTAAAATAATCTTAAGCAACTTATGAATGGGGCATTTTATTGTAATTTTAGAGGAAGTTTTACCAGTACCTTTTTCTCTGCTTGCAGAATATGTATTAAAATTTTAAATTTATTTTTGCAAGACACCCTGAATAAAAATAATAAAATTTACCATTTAAAATTCTACAGGGTTATCTAAAGGATACAATATATTGTGTTTCCTTATTTAAAGATATTAAATAGGAAGATGTTTTAAAAATCTTTATCTTTATTTCCGAAAATCAATGTGATGCTAATTAAAAATATTGGGAAAAACTTAAACTGGAAAATTTACACCTGGATGGCATGGCATGGCTGGATGGCATACCAGCAATCGTTTTAAAAAAATGTGCTCTCTAGCTTGCAACCATCCTAACTCGCCTCTTTCGAATCTATTATGACACGGGCGTTTTCCCGGAAGTTAGAAAAAGGATCCAAAACTCTCCCTTCTACTTATATCTCTTCTTTCTGTTGTTTGCAAAGTAATGGAAAAATTCATGAATTCCCAAATCTTAAAGTATCTGGAAAAACATAAGATCTTACATGATAGACAGTATGGATTCCGTCACAGTAGATCCACAGCTGATCTTCTTTCCTTTGTCTCACACAACTGAAACAAGTCCCTTGAGTTTTTTGGTGAATCCCAGATCGTTGCTCTTGACATATCCAAAGCTTTCGATCAGGTCTGGCGTAATGGGCTTCTTAACAAACTTCGTTTTTACGTTCTTCAACATAAGCTTTGCTCTTGGCTTTCCAGTTTCCTTACTAAACGACGTATATCAGTTACTGTAGATGGTCATTCTTCCAGCTTCTACCAAATTAATGCTGGGGTGCCCCAGGGCTTAGTGTTGGCACCCACGCTGTTTCTTCTACACATTAACGATCTTCTCTCTTCAACAATCAATCCCATTCATAGTTTTGCTAACGATAGTACCCTCCACTCTAGTATTCAATTTCTTAAGCCACCATGTTATTCTGATTTGAAAAACAAGCGCAGGCCAATGCAGATATTCTTCCAATCTGTACACTCTGTATGTATCCCAAATCAGACCCTCTTTAGAATATTGTTCTCATGTCTGGGTAATGACGTCCCCTAAAACACTAAGCATTCTGGACTCCGTTCGTCTTATTTATGATCCAGCGCTCACAGAAAGGCTTCCTCTTTTTGCCCACCGTCGAGCTGTAGGGGATCTGTCGCTGTTCTATAGGTATTATCACGGCTGCTGCTAAGAGGAATTGGCCAGTATAATTCCTTCCCTGGCAGCTCCAAACAGAGCAACACGTAGTGCAACTTTTATGCATCCTTTAACAGTTCAGTTAGAGAGGCCACGGACTTCCCGCTTTCTTCGTTTCTTTATCCCTAGACTATGGAACCTGCTGCCCGCAGAAGTTTTTCCTTCTTCTCCCAATCTCCAAATATTTAAGTCCCGTGCGAACAAATTCCCTCTCACCACACTTAAGACACCCACGGTACGTTAGTACTTAGGCATCAGCCTTCGTGGTTTGTCCCAAGAAAAAAAACTTACGGTACGTTATTATTTAGGTCTTAGCCAGGACTGTCCAAAGATAAAAAAATGGCGGATTTTGCCGTTTATTAACCTATTTGCGTCAGATTCAGGATATAAGAGTTTTTGAGGCTGCTAGGTTAGAATTTGAAAATTGATAATTAATCTTAGGTCAAAAGAAAATTTAAAATGGCATATTCAAAATAGCGGATTTTGACATGTTTAAACCGATTTGTCGCAAATTAGAAATATAAGGAATCGATTCCTTATGGAATCGGATCTTTCCAAAAAGGAATCGATTGCGGATCATTTTAAAATTATTTAACGAATCCGGATCACGGATCCTATTATTAAAAACTTATCGATTCCAGCCTTCGGATTCTCAAAAAACAATCGATTTCTGAATTTGATTGCAAAAGGATTCAATTCTTACTCAGCTCTGATGTTAAATGATGATGCACTTCTCCTTTATAAATTTACTTTTTTTATTATGAAATCCTGTATATTATAAAACACATTTCATTAAATATTCTAATAAAGACTTTTATATAAGACAAATAAGCTAAAGTTATATTATTTTGCAATATATCAGTAGCTTAAGGGCTCCTATTAATTATGTATTCGTAACAATCATGTTTTAAGTAGGGTCAACATTTTGTAATTAATGTTATAAACCTTTAAAGCAGTCTGTATCACAAAGGAATTAAATCAACAAAGTAACTTTCGGAGAAACCTCCATTCGGGTACTCCTTTGCCGGGTTTATTAAGGTTGAGGCATAATTTTTGTTTGTTTAACCCGACCGGTCATCTAACATGCGGGATATAATGAATCCGTCCCTTTTTCAACATTTTATTTTTTATACGATCCTGTTAAAATATGTAAAATGAGGTAGCGGTCATGTATTCCCTTCGGACCAAGACAGATTTCATTATAAATTCCAGGCGTAAAAAAAACTGTTATATACGTATTTAAAATTTTATGATTTTTAATATAATGTACACATTAAAATGATTTTTGGGTAAAACCTTTTGAATTTAAATTTAAAAGAAATATTGAAGTGGCGAATCGAAGTTAATTTTTAAATCTTATTAGGTGTGCAGAAGGTTTGAGATCTTCAATGCCGCTGAAGCATATTTTATTTAATTTAAGGTATTCTAGTCTAGAATGAATTTTGAGCTATATATAAAAAAATATATATATATATATATATATATATATATATATATATATATATATATATATATATATATATATATATATATATATATATATATATATATATATATATATATATATATATATATAAAATATATATATACGCGGTCGATTACTCAAAAACTAAGCAACGGAAAATTTTGAAAATTTGGTAGTTTACTAATATCGATAAGAGCAACTCATCTAAAATATTTTCAAGATAGTGGCACTTCCGGCTGAACCGGAAGTCGATGCTAACTTCCTTATTTTTAATGAAACACCCTATACATTATTGCATTTTTGGATTCCTCAGAAAATTCTAGATATATTTCGTGAATAATATGCTATACCTTAGTCTAACCGTTTTTGACATATCTTGAATTTTATGTCAAAAACGACGTTTGCAGACCCCAAAATAAGGAGAAATTTTTTCTATTCGGCATACTCTATTATTTAATTTGAGTTGAATTACTTGTAAAAAGAGGCCCAATTTTGTATATTAGGTCGATATTTTGGGTGTAAATTAATACAGGGTGACTAAAAATTAAGTACAAAAATTAATTGATAAAAAACGTAAAAAGTCAATTTTTTTAAATGGAAACCCCCTACTTTTATATTTTTATCGTATTTAGCATTAAAAAAAAGGTAACTTAGTATTAAGTGGTCTATTCCGAAAATGTATAGTTTTCGAAATAATTGACAATTTAACATTTTGTATTGTAAAAGTGCTATACGGCTCTTTAATTTTGTAATTAGTGGGCCATGACGTCCCGATATCATGGCCCACTAATAACAAAATTAAAGAGCCGTATTGTACTTTTACAATACAAAATGTTAATTTATATTATATTAAAATATATATATATATATATATATATATATATATATATATATATATATATATATATATATATATATATATATATATATATATATATAAATACAGTGCGTCCACTTAAGTTGGCAACATATGGGAAACTTTTTTATTATTAATTTTACGAAAAAAAAAGTTATTCGTCATAAAAAGTTCTGCATGCTTTAAAAATTTAATCATTAAATAATATATTTTTTTAATCCTATTCGAGGTAAGTCAAAAAGTACGAATTTTAGTCGTTTTTTTTTGTAGTAGTAGTGGCGTAAAGTACCTTTAAATTTAACAATATTAAAAACTGTTATTATAAAAAGTTGTTCGAAAATAAAAATCACGTTTAAACTTGCAGTTGCATTAATTTATTATTTATTTTTTTATTTCTCAAAACATCTCTACTCGAACAACGAAAATTTAACTGTAGTTTTTGTAATCTAGAATGCTCCGACAAGAAATGTCAGAGAGTAATTTTTGTACATATATTCTAGGATTCATTGACAAGAAACACTTGACAGTGGCTATCAAAATATTAGTTGTATTTAGCGAAATTTGGTAAAATTCAGAAGAAATTCTAGCAAAATTTGTAAACATTTTTTTTTTCAATTAGAAGGATGTAATTGCAAATTTAAAGATAATTTTTAACTCTCAACAACTTTTCATTACAACAATTTTCGACATTTTGAAATATAAAGGTACTTTACTCTTAAGCAAAATTCATATTTTTTGACATACCTCGTATAAAATTGAAAAAAATTGATATCTGTTAATTGCATTTTGGGTTTCAGAATATTCAGAACTACAGTATAACTTTTTTCGTAAAATGAATAATAAAAAAGTTTCCTATATGTTGCCAACTTAAGTAGACAGACTATATATATTTATATATATATATATATATATATATATATATATATATATATATATATATATATATATATATATATATATATATATATATATATATATATATATATATATATATATATATATATATATATATATATATATATATATATAAACATTATTTAACTAATTATTAACTAATCCAAACTAAATTTACCCATTTTAAACTTTTAAAATGTCGTTTTATAAGTTTAAGCATTTTGAGGTTTTCCTCCCTAAAAATAAAAGCAATAGACTTTAAAGCAGACGGTAATATGAGTTTAACTTTTTATGCAATTATGTAGGTCGAAAACTTAAGGTTTTGCATTTTTCGAGTTCATTTCCGGTATATTACCATTTATTTTAAATAAATTACAGACAACCAAATAGTTTTATCAAACTATTGAACTCGATATTGATTCTAGAATTATCTAAAAGAATATTGATAATGTATGACAGTCTAGGGCAAAGCTTAAAGAAAACCTGTTGTGTTGCAATCACGTTTTTTATAGTATTTAAAGAATGTATAAGGCTTTCCACCTCTGGGCCATTAATTGTGGCACATTATACACAAGACACTTAAATGGGACCTTTACCATATGAGACACTTTACTAAAGGGACTTGGAATTCGTAAACCAAAGGAGAACTTGACTACTTGGAGCATCCAGGAAATAGCACATTATTATCTCCTTAACCACCCTCTGGACGGCTAATACCCGAACTCCTTGACTTTCTACTATTTAAAATGGCTTTGTAGACAAGTCACTGGACTATTTTTAATAAAATCATGGGTACAATTAAACACACATATATATATATATATATATATATATATATATATATATATATATATATATATATATATATATATATATATATATATATATATATATATATATATATATATATATATATATATATATATATATATATATATATATATATATATATATATATATATATATATATATATATATATACTGATTTTAAATGGTAATTTTGTTGATGTCAATGCAAAAACCTGCAGGACTATGACTCTCGCCCAGACGCGGGAGGACAACATAGAGAACAGGATGTCTTCTTTAACTATCTTAAAACGGAGTAATACTTTTTTGTATACACCGAGACAGTAGGGAATTTTTTTCTTTTAATAACATTTAAATGGTGTCCCTGTTAATAAAAGAAAATATTATTAAAAAAATTAAATTTCCTACAAATATGAAAGGACACTTACACGTCGACATGTTTTGATGACTCTCGTCTGGGATATCCAATGTGTTAAAAAAAAAAATTCTAAAGAAAATTTATTAGGGATAGCTTATTCTTAGGAAAAGAAATAACTAATAAGATCTTAATGACTCTTTGACAAACTTTGAGGTTTACATTATATTTATTGTTAAAAGATATACCTATAAATATTAAAATTATTAGACTTAGTTTTTAAAAATTATTTTATTTTAGCACAAAATATTCCCAAAAACAATTTTTAACATATTTAGTTGAATAACAGAAAAAAGATAAATTATGTTAGTTAATTGATCAACTTGAGAAATTAAAAATTATAAACAAATATTTTTATATTAACTAATACCAACAAAACGAAATGAAAAGATAGAAATATATAGGCTTACCTTTTGGAGATTGGTGCCGCAAAATCCAATATAAAACTTACAAAATTGAAACTAAATATTTAATTTAAAATGAAGTTGAAAAATTTACTTACATAAACTTTACTTAGCAAAAAAACAATTTTGTATATAATACATAATTAAAGCTGCTACAAAAAGTTTTTATTTTAGTGATATCAATAATTGAATAATTATTTAAATTTTTATTATTAAAATCATAAATTTATGAATTATGTATTTTATTATGTTTTCATATATATATATATATATATATATATATATATATATATATATATATATATATATATATATATATATATATATTTATGTATGTATATATATATATATATATATATATATATATATATATATATATATATATATATATATATATATATTATATATATATATATATATATATATATATATATATATATATATATGTCCACGAAATGTTGAGAGAAAAACTTTTTATTTTTGATTTTTCGAAAGACTTTGATAAAAGTTTTGTTATTTTTAAGAGTAAGATTGGGATAAAACATTTAACATATTTATGTGGTGCTCAGAAAATTGAAATTTAAAATGGCAAGTAAAGTGCATTTATTTAGAGATATGGAAATATGCAGAAAAGATTCAAACGAAAAAGGTAGTCTTTAATCAAAAAATCGTACTTTTATTTATTTGTAATTAAAATTTCATTATCAATTAACTAATTTAAAATTTTTGTACTAGTTGGCGTTGATAGTGACAAGCTTTATTGACACTTGGCTTTTATAATTCATTAGCCGCAGTATCGTCAGCTTTAAATGCTTACTTAACAGCAAAAAATTTGATTATAAATTGATATTAAAATAAATTTAATCACAAATAAATAAAAGTAGGCCGATTTTTTCGAAAATTGGTACTAGAGACTACTTTTTAATTTTGAACAACTTTTCCTAGTAACTTATTTCCATATCTTATCAAATAAATGCACTTTACCCTTGTACCATTTTAAGTTTTTTCAATTTTCTGAACACCCCGTATAAAATATGTTAAATGTTTCTATCTCAATCTTACTTAAAAGTAGCAAAACTTTTTATCATAATAGTTTCTCTTTTTCGATAAAATAAAAAATAAAAAGTTTTTTTTTTTTTTTTTCTTCAACCCTTTTCCGTGGACATACTGTATATATATATATATATATATATATATATATATATATATATATATATATATATATATATATATATGTATATATATATATATTATATATATATATATATATATATATATATATATATATATATATATATATATATATATATATATATATATATATATATATATATATATATATATATATATATATTATATATATATATATATTATATATATATATATATATATATATATATATATATATATATATATATATATATATATATATATATATATATATATATATATATATATATATATATATATATATAATATGAAAACATAATAAAATACATAATTCATAAATTTATGATTTTAATAATAAAAATTTAAATAGTTATTCAATTATTGATATCACTAAAATAAAATTTGTTTGTAGCAACTTTAATTATGTATTATGTATTTACAAAATTGTTTTTGCTTTTTGCTAAGTAAAGTTAATATAGTTGTTAAGTAAAATGTTTTCTCAACTTCATTTTGTATTAAATATTTAGTTTCAATTTTTATTAAGTTTTATATTGGATGGCTTTGCTGGCACCAATCTCAAAAAAATTGTAAGCTCCCAATATATTTCGTATCTTTTTTGATTTCGTTTTTGTTGGGTATTTTAGTGTATATATAAAAATATTTGTTCATAATTTTTAATTTCTTCAAAGTTGATCTAATTTTTTAACTAACATAATTTATCTTTTTTTTTCTGGTAATACATTCCAACTAAATATGTTAAAAAAATTTTTTTTTGGGAATATTTTAGTGCTAAAATAAAATAATTTTTAAAAATTTTCTTGTGGGCTAAAATAATTTTAATATTTATAGGTATACCTATTAACAATAAAATATAATGTAAACCTCAAAAGTTTTGTCAAAGAGTCACTAAGATCTTATTAGTTATTTCTTTTCCCTAAAGTAATAAGAGCTATCCCCACCTCCAAGTAAATTTTCTTTAGATTTTTTTTTTTTTAACAAATATGGATGTACCCAGACGAGAGTCATCAAAACATGTCGACGTGTAAGTGTCCTTTCATATTTGTAAGGAAATTTAATTTTTTTTTAATAATATTTTCTTTTATTAACAGAGGACACCCATTTAAATGTTATTAAAAGAATAAAATTCCCTACTGTCTCGGTATATACAAAAAGTATTACTCCGTTTTAAGATAGTTAAAGAAGACATCCTGTTATCTATGTTGTCCACTCCCGCGTCTGGGGAGAGAGTCATAGTGCTGCAGGTTTTTTTTGCATTGAAATCGAACAAAATTATCATTTAAATCAGTATATATATATATATATATATATAAAAAAAAAAAAAATTTTTTTTTTTTATATATATATATTTTATATTTTATATATATATATATATATATATATATATTATATATATATATATATATATATATATATATATTTTATTTTTTTTTAAAAAAAAAAATATATATATATATATATATATATATATATATATATATATATATATATATATATATATATATATATATATATATACCCATGATTTTATTAAAAATAGTTCAGTGACTTGTCTACAAAGCAACAAAGCCATTTTAAATGGTAATTTTGTTCGATTTCAATGCAAAAAAAACCTGCAGCAAACTACGAAATCGCGTAATAACTTGATACGCCTAATGAGATATCGAGCGTATAGAAGAGATCTTGCTGCGTTTTTGATTAGAGAACGAGATAAACAATTAGCACTAGCTCCTGCATATGCATGACTTACTTTATAGTTAGATTAAGATATATTTCAATAGTTACGGAATAAATAGAATTGATGTGTATTTAATTGGAGGATAAAATAATTAGCGAGTATTTCCTTGCAAAATTACGTGCGAAGTAAACAGATTCCATATCAACAAAGACTCCCCACTGTTAATTAGTTTCGTTTATAAAGCATTTCGTCAATAGAAATTGAAAGGTAATTAAAAAAAAATACTTAAAATTATAAAATAATTTTTTTTAAGGGTAGGGGTAAGGGTTTAATTTTTTTAATTTTTGTAAACTTGATTTTCTAAATTAAGAACCTTTTAGGAATATTGTGAAAAAATTTGTGAGGGATCGGAGCAAAACTAACAAAGATACAGCGGTAAGTAAGGTAAGCCAATAACACTCGCTTAGGAACGTTCAAAGATTTAAAGCGTTTTTCCTGCAACTTACGTTTTTAACTTTAAAACTACTGCACCAATCGATTAAAAATTTTAAACACTATTTCTGTACATAATTTACGAAGTAACGCTGGTGAGTTTTTTCAATTTGTTAATATTTATTATTTTACACTTACAAATTAGCCAGTTTTTTTCGCAAATAACTCTCCCAGCGTTACCTGGGGAAAGAAATTATCTAACGAAAAAACTGTGTTTTTTTTACTTTAGATGATCCAGCACCTAGGTATGAGGGGCACCGCAATTTTACTTTTTTCCAAAATGCTTCCAAAAAATTGCTGTATTTTAAAATATTTTTTACTAAAAAATTTTACCTAATATTCTTTAAATTTTATACTGTATCACTGGTTTTAATAAATAGATTTTTAACTGTCGTCCAAAAAATTGGCAAAAATGTGCCTCTTTTTGCACGAATTAACCTTACCCCCCCTTAAATATACAATAATTTAATCAACAAAAACATAATTAAAAGAAGGTACGAAACAAATAAGGGGCCTACAACTTTTTTTGAGGTCGGTGCGAGCAAAGCCATCGAATACAAAACTTTTAACAATTAAAAATTTTAAAACAATTTTTATAGAAAAAGACTATAAAAAGGTAACCATAGAAAGTCAAGGAGTTAGGGTATTAGCCGTCCAGAGGGTGGTTAAGGAGATAATAATGTGCTATTTCCTGGATGCTCCAAGTAATCAAGTTCTCCTTTGGTTTACGAATTCCAAGTCCCTTTAGTAAAGTGTCTCATATGGTAAAGGTCCCATTTAAGTGTCTTGTAGTAAAATGTGCCACAATTAATGGCCCAGAGGTGGAAAGCTCTGTATACATTCTTTAAAATACTATAAAAAACATGTGATTGCAACAAAACAGGTTTTTTTAAAGCTTTGCCCTAGACTGTCATACATTATCAATATTCTTTTAGTTAATTCTAGAATCAATATCAGATCCTAATAGTTTGATAAAACTATTTGTTGTTGTCTGTAATTTATTGTAAAATAAATGGTAATAGTACCGGAAATGAAGCTCGAAAAATTGCAAAACCTTTTAGTTTTTTCGACCTACATCAATTTGCATAAAAATTTTGGATTAGGCTCATATTACCGTCTGCTTTAAAGTCTATTTCTTTTTATTTTTTAGGGAGGAAAACTACCTCTAAATGCTTAAACTTATAAAACGACATTTTAAAGCTTAAAATGGGTAAAATTTAGTTTGGATTAGTTAAATAATGATTTTTTTATGCTTTGGGACACAACTTCAGAATAATATTTCAACTCTTAAAAATCAACCCTTGTTAGAGCTTAATGTAAAAAAATATTTACCCTAAAAAAATAATTAATTTTCACAGTGGTTTAATATAGGAATGCTGTTGCTTAAACTGTGTACTAATTTTGTTTAGCAACGAATTTTTGGAAAAAATATTGATTGGTTTTTTAAACACAGCTCCTTCATTTTTAATAATAGAAAGTTTATCCAAAAATTATTTTTTAGAGTTTTTCAAAAGCTACAAATCTATGTGAATTAAATCCCTTAGTTTCGATATTGGGTAAGTTTAAAGGGCTCAAATAAGGTGGTGCTCGCTCGTAAATAGATGTTTTAAACAGCCATATCTCGCCAAATATTTATGCTACAGAAAATCTATGCAAAAGAAAATATTTGCTATTAAAAAAGCTACAATTCTATACTCTAACATTTTTCTTGTATCTCCAGTATTTTTGGAGTTATTTTGAAGAAAAGGGTATTTTTAACGAAATTGCAAAAAATCGTTTTTCACTTTAAGCTGCAAATTTTCCAAAGTTAAGCATCTTAAATAATTGGTCAAAGTTTTAGGATTCGTTGATAATACACAAATAAAGAGAATTGCAGAAGACAAACCATCAATTTTAATTAGGGCGGTAATTAGGGGGTTGATTTCACTAATTTATTCGTAAAAAAAATAGGGACCGATCTTATTTCTATCATAACTTGCTCAATTTTCATGCTATAGACTTGTTTTTTTTAAAAGGTCTTTTAAAAACTTAAAGAAATATTTTATAAGTTTTTTTTTTTAAATACACAGTTTTTCCGCTATTTGGCTTTGACTCTTTAAAATTTACAATTTGAAAAAAAAATGCTGACCATTAACAAGCCGTAGCTCGCTCCGTATTGGTCGTATAAAACTTATAAATTTTCTTAGTTTTTTTATTGGCTACAATTTTGCTTTCTAATAAAATGAATATTTTTTTAATTTATTTGCAAAAAACCGATTAAACGTTGATGATTTTCGTCGAAAAACTGTTACTTTCAATCGTAAATAAGTCAAAAAATATTAATTTTACAAAAAAAATTAGGTTTTCCATAGATTCGTAAGGTCAAAAAATGTAAAAAAACGGTTTACCCCGAGATGGGGTGGCAACCAACCCCAGGATTAAAGCACCTCTCGGCATAATATAGATTTTGATCCTTGGTCTATTCCCTACCTACTGTCAAAATTTCAAGTAAATCGATGTAGATCGAAAGAATTGCTAGCCAAAGTGCTTCATTTCCCGGATTATAAAGCAAGCATGTTTTAGGGAGGAATAAATATATATATATATATATATATATATATATATATATATATATATATATATATATATATATATATATATATATATATATATATATATATATATATATATATATATATATATATATATAAAATTTGAGACACATCAACCCTAGAGGGTTTTTTAGTGTCTAAAGAGAATTGTACTTAAGATCGAGGTGCCAAGAGGCGACATATATAGAAAGACGCAGAACGAACACTAATTGAGATATGTTTTATACCAGGAATCAAAAACATTACATTGCCAAAAAGACATTTAGGAATTTTTAAACCGCTACTACAAGATAGCAAATTTAATTTTTATTTTTTAATTAAAGAAACGTCCTACATGACAACTTTTAATACTTTGAAAATCTGAATATTCCAATATTTTATCTGAATATTCCAATATTTTCATTGATATTACACCATTTAAAGTATAGACTACTATACATTTTATGTATGTAAAAATGTAATAATTCAATACCTTTATCCCTTAAAAATGATCAAAAAGCTACAAAATATCACTATTTTCCAGGATTTAACGATTTCTTTCGCGATGTATTTATCAAAATCGATTTCAAGCTTACGGCAAGCTAGAAGATATACTTCTTTATATACATTACGTTCTGTACTAAAGATTTACATGTTCAGTAAAATATGTTTTGAACTTCAGATCTTTACAAAAAGCTACTGTTATCTATACGGCTGCAAAATCTGAATATTTTTTTTCACGTGCAGCCAAGCCAAGCCAATTAAAAATGAAATAAAAATATACATATAGTTTAATAGCGATAAATAAATACGTACATAAAAACTGTTTAAACATTTTAAGCTCTTAACCTTAATATTTATTTTCAAAATAAAATAAAATGTTTTTTTGAGTAATACTAACAAAACATAAGTGGTTTTAAAAACGTTTAAAAACCGTAAATATTCAATATCAGATATTTTTTATTTTTGAAAATTTTTAAATATTTTTTTTTTTTAAATAAACGCAAAATTATTTTTCAAAAGGTTCTTTTTTTTAAATTTTTCCAGGGTTTTTCCGGAAGGGGGGGTTACCTCCTTTTCTTCAGAATATTTGGTTTTTCCGGCTTAATAAAATTTTTCAAGTTTTTTTTTGAATTTTCCAAACAAATTTAAACCTTTCAGGGTTTTCCCCAAAGGAACGGCTGTTTTTTTAATTTCGCCTGGGTAATTTTATTTTTTTTATTTTATTTTAATTAATATATAATTATAATATAAATTATAAATTCTTTTATTTAAATGTAATGGTATTTCAGACTTGAATATAATGGAGTTCTTTCCGAATGCTCTCCAGGGTAGCTTAGTTGTCCCAAGTATATATAGTTATCTACATTTTCTAAAGCTGTATTGTCAATTGTCAACCCATTTTCCATTGAAAAATTGCGGGGTCCTTTAAGGTGCGTTTATCTCAAAAACAGTTGCTCCTAGAGACATAAATGAAGTATACATTTTTAACGCAGCGAGAATTATAGAAACTTTTTTTTTAATAGACAGGTCAATAAATAAATCTTAAAAAAGTTATGCCATCTAAAACAAGTGGGGTAGGCCGTAGCTGGCGCCCTTTACCAGCAACACCAAAAGAATGAACGAATTTGAATTTCTCGCCTCAAAGAACCCCCAAATCCCCAATTTTGTACCTTATGTCTTTTAGTGAAGAAATTATTACGAAAAAACGAAAACAAAATTAAAAGTTTGACACCCTGTATCTTAGTTATTATTAACTTTGGGATTAGGCAAGTTTACGTTAATTGCATTATTTCGACCTAAGAAATTTTGCTGTTGCTCTGTATATATATATATATATATATATATATATATATATATATATATATATATATATATATATATATATATATATATATATATATATATATATATATATATATATATATATATATATAAAACATCGACTTTTTTAAATGATGTTGTTCGCAGTTACGCACTGTCCAAATATTACTGCCTATCTGTGATATCCCTTGTTTTGGTGACGTATATATGTTTTTTCTATTATATTTTTCTTTGTGGGCATTAAGAAAGAAAACATTTCATTTGATGTGTCCATCTTTAATTTTTTGGAAATATGGTTTTCAACAAAATTTTAATAGTAAAATAGCATTTTTTAAATCCAACACCCTGTGTAATGTACCTCCAATACAAAAATATTTCGAAAAGTTTAAAAACTTTACATTTATTTTATATATTTTTAAAAGTTCCGAAAATATGAATTTTTAATTTCTATTAAAGCTTGTGTAAGCTGCAACTGTAAGCAGTGAGCTTACAGCTTACAGTTGCTTATTTTTTAGATTTGGATGTCCATATTTCCAAAACTATTAAAGATAGACATATCAAATGTAGTATCTTTTTAAAGCTTTTTGAAAGATCTTTTTATGGTGGTACAATATTCTGGGTGTTAGATTTTAAAAATGTTATTTTACTTATAAATTCGGCTGTTGCCAATTGGCAGAATTTTCTTCTCGATGGTTTAAGTTAAATAACCCATTTATAATCTTTATCTACGGTAGCAGGTTTTCATAATTGGCTACTTTTTATTTTGTTTTAGCAGCCGCTATTACGTGACCGTTGTTTTATCAGCAAAAGCCGCCTAATATAAAACAAACAGACATGTACGGTTTATCGGGTTTAAAATACAATGAGGACTGTTTTCAATAAAAATTGTATGATTTATTTTTCATTTTATTTATTGCGTTGTCAGCTAGAATTTAAAGGAAGGATTGTATGTATTTTTAGCCGCAAGAATAACAAAAACTGATACAATAAATCTTGGAAAAATTGTAACCTCAAACGTATTTTATCCGTGTGACAAAAATTTTAACTAGAATAAAAATTCCTTGCTGGTTTCCCATAACTCTTTATTGTTATGTGTTTCGGTGGACGAAATTTTATTTGCCTTTTATATCAGCGATTTCGTAAGCTCAAGGTATCCTAGAGAAAAAGGATAAACTATATACATAAAAATAATACGACCTTGGTTTACTTTAACGTCGCTGGTTCCCCTTGAATTCAAATTCGAGCGATGCCAAATTTTTGGGTCAGCTGCGACAAATATAAAATTCACCAAGGTGATGTATTCTGAATAAGATAAGGTTTATTATTTTACATATATTTCCCAAAATTCTTTTGCTCATATAAAATCGATTATTATTTTTTTTGCATGAATTGTTTTCTCCAAATGTCTAGAATATGGTGGTACAGTGATTTTTCCAAATTCGAAGCCATTATAAAGATACAGCAATTAGAAAAGGCAGATGTTCGGAGCACTGCACAGTGATCTGGCTAGATCAAAAAGCGTTCAAAAGTTCATTTTGTCATTAATAAAAACAAATTAAAAATTTTGTTTTCGCTTGTTGTTTTCTTAGTCTAACTTTTTGCATACCTATTATATTTTTTAATATTTATATTGCGGAAGTGCAAATACCAAACATCAATGAAATTTTATTTTACTTTTTTGCTTATTAGGAGCTAATTGTAAATTAAAAATTAATTCAGCCTTATGAAAATTTTATAGCTAATGATGGCAGGCAAGTTAGATGGATTAGAGTTTATCTCTGTTGTTCCCATGGGCGGGTCACGGCAGGTAAATGTCTAATTTAGATTAACTTTAATTTATATTAAAGCATTTCTATAACAGTTTATATATTCTTAAAAATATAGAAAATGTAAGACTCAAGAAATAATTTATTTTATTTTGAAAGAAAACTTAACTTTTTTAGAAACTAATAAAATTTTGAAACCAAAACCTAATTTTTTATCCGTACCGTACGTAAATCACACTAGAATGTTATCCAAAATAAATAAAAATATATATATATATATATATATATATATATATATATATATATATATATATATATATATATATATATATATATATATATATATAAAAAAACAAATACTCACAGAGAGCTTATTTGAATTGTTAGTCCCAGGAAATAATAGAAAATATACTCAATAACAAAAAGAAGCGGAAAGCAACAATAGTCAATTTATCCGGCTATAAAACAGCCAAATCAAATTTTAAATCAATCACTTACTTAGGTTAAACCATCTCAAAAATTGTTTCTGCTTCAAAAAAAAAAAATCCAGTAACTTAAAGATTTACAGTGTGTTGAAAAACACATTAAAATTAATAGAAATAAACCACCCTGATAACAAAAAAATTATGTTTATAAATTCCTAAAAGTTATGTAGAACAAACTGGTCGCAACTTCAAAAGTGCATTACTACAAAATAAAGGGAATTTTTTCAATCAAAGAGTATTTTAAAATATGCAACATACTTTTAAGAAAATAACGATAGTAATATTTAAAAAAATAATAAAATTTTACAAACCAATAACAGATGAAGATGAAAAACTTTTACTATTGGAATCAACGAAGATTAATAAACTAAAAATTAAGGCACCATATATTAAAATGATCAGTTTGATAATAAAAATTTTCCTACCTATTTAACTGAAAATGCCACCCCGGCAAGCTTCATTCTTCGTTTTTCCCCAATAAAACAAGCGTCACGCTGATTTTTTTTTAAATAAAAATAAACTTTCGGTAATATTATTCTTAAAATGAATAAAGTAATTAATTTAACATGTAGTCATTTAATTTTTATTCTTTTGAAGCGTCCTTTAATCCATCTGTATAGGTTTGAAAAATAAAAAACGCTCTATCTCTAAACTTTTTTGCAAAATTGATTTTTTTAAATATAAAACTTAAAAGTCTTAATGTTTACTAGATTTTTAATATTCACTATAGTACATTAATATCAGTAATAATTTCAAGCTGGATTGAATTTACATACCTAAACAAAGCCAAACCGTTTACGTCTGTAACGAGAAACCCGGCTTGAAACAAACATGTCAGATAACTCTGCGATATAGCTTCAATATTTGCAAAGAGATAGGCTAATTATTGTAATCTTCGTATGTTTTGTCTAAGTTTATTTAAATGACGCTTGCTTTTATTTACTTTGGACGCTATAAAGCTGGGTTTGTTGACGTATTTATGTTACATAAATTCCATTAGCCTCTATGCATATATATATATATATATATATATATATATATATATATATATATATATATATATATATATATATATATATATATATATATATATATATATATATATATAATACATCTTCTTTTTGTCAGCCATTATCTATCCACTCCTGAACAAAGGCCTCTTTCATTTGTTTCCATGCTGTTCTGTCTGCTAGTAATGGTCGTCCCGATACTTAAATTTCAATTCCAACCACTCATTTGCACAAAAAAATCCGTAATAATAGGATTGGCAGACCGAGCAATCCAACTATCTGATCCCGAATTTAGACAAAAATCAATAAAAAATCAAAAGATGCTCTAAAATTAAATAACTACCCAGATCAATTAATCAATAAAATATTTCAAAACAGAATACATAAATTTTATAATTCAACGGAAAAAAAACGATCCGGAAAAATAATAAAAACAAAAAAATATATCTTTCTCTCCCGTTTGTAAATGGCCATCACAAAAATTTCACCACTATTTAAAAACATAATATGAAATCTGTCAAAAGTCAAACCTTTTATTAAAGAATTTTAGTAGACTTAAAACAAAACTCCAAAAACAAAAAGTAACATCGTATATCAAATTTCTTTAAAGATTGCCCCGGGTTATACATCGGTCAAACAACGCATATTTGGAAAATAGGCTAAAAAACCAAAAACCAAATTTAAAACGAAAAAAAAATCAAAAAGTTTAAAAAATTCACGAAAAACAAAACAATTTAATTTATAAGGGAACAAAAATTTTTTAAAACCCCCAACCCCCAACCAAAAAAAAAAAAAAATTTATGGGATTTTCGTTCAAAAAAATTAAATTAAATGTTCAAAAACATCTCCTTTTTGCTCAAAACATTTTTGGGCACACTTTTTTTTTCAGCCTTTAAACCAATACGACCATCGATGCTAGGTATGATATTTGTTATCCCTATCTTAAGATCATCGATACCAGGTAGGTAGGTAGGTAGGTTTAAAGTGAGTGGACTTTTTACACAATCCACTGCGACCGCTCGGTCCATTGTGGCTCACACCTTTTTATATTTCTCCCAATAGGATCAGACTTCTAATGAACCCGATACCAGATTGGGAGAGAGTTCTTACATCTCCTCTTATTCGTGTCGCTACCGGACACGAGCACAATATGTGTTCTGGTGTCCCTGTCTCCTGGAGTGTATGACGAGCAGACGGTTAGATCCGTCATGCCCTCCACTCCCGGTCTAGTGATGTGAGTAGCTACCAGGTCCATGTTACAGGAACCAGATGTTCTTTCTGTTTAAAGCCAGGGAACCCTTTTTGCCTATAAAGGCGGTTCTGTCCCCCTTCTGTTTGGATTCAGGGATCCCTTCCTAAGCACCTGTTTGTTCAGGATGGATTAGCCCTTCGCCATGAAACAGGCGCCGGTGACTCCAGGAGCACCTTTCGAAACGGATTCACCCGTTTCGGTCGGCGCACCTTTGTCTGCTTGTGACCTTAAGTGGCACCTCTCGAAACGGATTTAACCGTTTCGGTCGGCGCATCTTTGCCACGTTTTTTCTATAAAAGCGGTTCTGTCCGCTTTCTGTTTGAAGCTAAGGAAGTAATAGTTCACCACGGCAGAGCCCCGCAATACCGCAGTAAGGCTAGATACTCTGAGAGGTCGCCCTGTATTTCAGAGGCACCGTTGGAGACATCTGTTTAAGGCACAGAATGTCATTCACTTATCAGCACGGTATGCTAACACCTTGAGTTAAGCCTTGTGTTCATCTTAGCTTCGGATCCCGCTCCATACGCTAGCCAGAAGAGTTGCCGATAACCAGCAACTCTAGCACATGTTCCAAAAGATCCTACTGGGCCCAACCACAACAACGACGTGTGAAACAGCGGTTGGGTCATCGATACTATCTTAGCAATTTTTCTTAATTTGATTGTTTCACACCTTCTTACAAAAAAAATTACAAAAGAATAATCGGTTAAGCAAGTATTTTTATAATATGTTAAATAGCAAATATGGCTACCGATATGTATTATTTCATTCAATTTTAAACTTGGTAAACTTGATAAAAAGTGCAAAAAGGCGCATAATTCCTTTATTTTTGGTTTTAGGATGAAAATCATGTAAACTTTTATGTTCAGAAAATTGTTGGCATTCGATTAAGGTAAAAACATACAGGGTGTCTCATTAAAAAATTGTTTTTTTGAAATAAATCGACATTAAAAAAAGTGAGTTTTCTTAAGGCCAAAGTTGATATGGAAAACAGGTCTCCATATTTTAACTTATTTTATATTTCTATTTTAGAACATTATATTTTGAAAAAGCCCCAAACATGAGGGCGAAACGTTGAAGTATGTTGTTTTAATTTTGTTAAGTAACCTATACCCAAGAATAAGAGTTAAAATATTATTAAATTATGGTTAAAGAAAAAAAATTTTATATATATATATATATATATATATATATATATATATATATATATATATATATATATATATATATATATATATATATATATATATATATAAAAAAAAAAAAGTGAGTTTTCTGAAGGCCAAAGTTGATATGGGGAACTTAGGAAATTTTTCGTAACATTATTTCTATTTCTATACTTTTAAAAATAATTTCCATACAATAAATACTTTATTAGTGACACTGTATATATTCCATCCCCAATTTTAGCGATACTAGCAATTTTTTAATTGTTATGTATTTCAATCAATATACTTAGTATTGCTTTTCTAAAACAATAACACATTTTTTTGCATCACAATGGAAATCACGAAAAAAAACAATAGAATATTACTATTGTCGTTTAAATTGTAAAGCTAGAATAAAAATATTCAACGGTATTTCATAAAAAAATGTTATTGTGCAATCTAGAACATTTTAGAAATCTTATTTATATGGTCAGAACATATAAACCAGCCAATCGCTTAAGAGTCCATTCGCGCCGCGAAAATTGGATCCAATTTGGGGTTCGGGGCATAATGTTTTTCTCAAAAACGGTATAAGTTATCGATAATTTCCAAAAACTATATGAAAGCCAACACTTAAATTTAGGCTTCCGAATAGTTTTTTAAATTTGAGTTTAGTTTTTAATATTTCCTTAGTGAAAGTCACCCTAAAATCGGTTATGTTTAGATACTATTTTTTTCTTAACTCGACCTTTATTTTAAAAAATCCGTTACAGCAGAGGCATAGATTATTTCCTTACCTTTAAATTGGTGTATAATTTATGTCATTTAAGTGAAAAATAATTACCGAAAAACGTTATCTTCTGTAGTCTTGCAATCGGAAACAACATCGCATCGATACACCGAATTTGGAAGAACCTAAATAAAATATAATATTTTTAATGCGGCTATACGAAAATTGTGGTAGTGGGAGTTTGTTAGTCTCCGCCCACCGTCTCCACGTCCTTTCGCACGACCCCTAAGGTGTAGCGTAAATGCACTCTTAAGAACTTGGACTAGCTTTAAAATGGAAATCTCGCAATATAACGTTATTAATTGTTGAGCGAATGCAAGATACAAGACTTAAGTTATTTACAACTTAGGATTTTTCTATTATCGTTATTTTTATAATTACAAGTTCTTAGAATATTATCAACTTTGTTACTGAAAAAGGACAAAAATATCTTAATAATAAAATGATACTTGATAGAAGAATATACTGGCAATTAATGTAATGATTCCGTTCTTCGATAAATAATAGTTAGAATAAAAGATATTTTTTACCCAGGGATATAGTTTTATAACAGCAGTTACATGTACTGTAATGGATTCATGCTTAAAACAAAAGGCTAAAGATATAATCTTGAAAGGTTAGTCCCTAGTACTTGTTAGGTCATCAATCTATTGCACGTATCAAAGCCATTGACCGTGAAGGTTAACAGGTATGTTATGTTATGTTATTATTTAAATATTAGTTTATATAACAATACTCATATATTATTGTAAACTGTGTATATTAAATGATGTTTGTTTAATGTTTAAATATATATATATAATAACTTGATTTATACACATTAAGATTAGATACGATTAGATATAATTTATACATTTACATACATACATAATACATTTAGATGCATTTAGATGCAGTAAGATAAGTTTATACTATTTTTCTATTTTTATATTAAAGTATGTTTTATACAAAGTCTCTTGTTTGACTTCTTGACGTGTACCAGATACTACGAACCAAGTACAAAGCAGAGTACACCACATTAATACGTTTAATTTATGTTTTGCGTCAAAAAGATCTTTTTAAGAATATCAATTAAATTGTAAAATTATTTAAATTAAAAATTAAGCTGCTTAATACCAACTGCTTTATTTAATTAAAAGAAATGTTTTCTTTGTGTAATTAGGCTATGCCCGAGCTCCAGTTAGACAAGTTGTAAAGAATTAAAAACCCTTTAAAATGGCAATGTTCAGGCTGGAAAAACCAGAAAGAAAAAATGCAAAAGAGAGTTTTTCAATTTCTATCAAAATCAGGTTTTGAGTCTTGCTGTGCCTACTTGGAATTGGCAAAACTGCTTTGCGGTCTCTCTTCGTTATTCCCGGCATGTTGCGTTCCATTGATCGTTGTGCTACCTGGAGTTTTCTTGCAATATCTGTTTTAAGTGTCCAGGTCACACATGCATAGGTCATAACTAGTAGTACACATTGGTCAAAGGCTTTCTTTTTTAGTGGGAGTGGCATTTTGAATTTGAATATAACTAAATTTCTTCCGTATGCACTCCATGCTAACTTGATTCTTCGGTTCACTTCTAGTAGCAGGGAGCCTGATCTATATATTAGGTGGCCCAGGTCTGTGTATTGTTATACTATTTCCAGATTTGTGTCAATTATTAGAATGTCTTTCTCGTTTACCGGTTCGTTTAACATTATTTTAGTTTTTGCTAGATTTATTTTGAGACCTACTTCGTAACTAGCCGCATTCAGTTCATTTATTTGTTGTTGTAGTTGTGCAGGGGTATTGGCAATTAGAACTATGTCGTCTGCGAAACATAGATGGCTAAGGGATTCTCCATCTATTTGCAGACCTTTTGTAGTCCAGTTCAGTTTGCGAAAGATTTCCTCTAGTGTTGCTGTAAACAGCTTTGGAGATATTGCGTCTCCTTGTCGTACTCCTTTGCTAGTGGGGAATTCAGGATTTGGTTCCTTGTATATTACAACTCTGGCTTTAGTTTCTTAAGATATATTCGCAATAGTTTCTATATAAGGTTTGTCGATCCCCTGATTTGTTAAGGCTTCTACTATTGCTTTAAAAATTATTGAGTCGCACCCTTTTTTAAAATTTATAAACGCTAGAGCTAGTGGTAGTTCATATTCTTTGGTTCGGCTGCTGATTTCCCTTAGCGTGTGTATATGGTCAATGGTGCGAAACCACTTCTAAATCCCGCTTGTTCTCGTGGTTGTGCAGCATCTAATATGTTGTGCAGTCTATTGTTTAAGATCTTTGTGAATATCTTGTATATTACTGGTAGTAAATTTATTGGTCTGTAATTTTTGATGTCCTTTGCTGCCTTTCTTGTGAATTAGTATTATGTTGGCGCAATTCCAGATTTGTGGTATGTGTCTTTTTTGTAGACAACTGGTGTAAATTTTTGCTAGTATTTTCCAAGTCTTTTTACCAGCATATTTAAGCAGTTCAGCTGTTATTCCGTTATTTCCTGCTGCTTTTCCATTTTTCATGTCTTTGAGTGCATTTTCTTCTTCCACGACAACTTCTGGAACGTCGCGTCGTTTTGCAGTTGGGGTAATATTTTTTGTTTATATGTCTTCGGGGCTTGAAAAATTGGGTTACCAGGTTTATTAGGTCTTGTTTGTTATTCGGACATTGTTTGTTAAAGCGATTATTTGTTTCTTTTAAAATAATGGGGACTTTCTCTGGCGTTCTTGTAGCTATTCCCGTTTTCGATTGCAGTTTGTACAAGTTTT